>CAJUYH010000422.1:0-67722 GCA_910591685.1 Galerucella tenella | reverse complement strand
CAACTAGTTGTCAAATTTTTTCTGTTGTGTCAGTTAGAGATAAAAAAATTAATTTCTACTTATTTTTTCTTGACAACGGTAGCTGGAACGCTACCGAAACGTTGAAATAAAGAATTTAAAAATATTGTGGTTTAATTTCCCAAGAAATTAAAAAAATAATGAATAATATACCACAAGGAACATACAGAAGATATTTAGGTCTTTCTTTATATAGTTCAATAAGTCGAAGGACTTGATCATGAGATCACGACATTTTTGATATTTAAAATAGCCCAAACGAACAACTTTCACATACAGAACACCTCTCAATAAACGATATATATATAATCTTTCTTTTTTATAATCTGTGATATAATCTTTGAATAAACGTTGGTTATGTAGCAGAACCAGTGTCACCACCATCATGAAAAATAAAAATATCAATAACAAAAATAAAGTTTACCCCATTTTCTATTTTCTATCAATTAGAATTGAACAAAAATAGGACAAGTTTCGTCAATTTCAAAATTGAATGAAAAATTTATGATAAATGTGTATGTATCTATCATTTATTTAGGGTCCTTGAAAATTGACTAAAACTTGTACTAAATCATTGATAATTACAAACGGGCATAAGCAACAAAATATGCGAAATGGAATATTTCGTGTTAGGTCTAGGTTCACTCTAAAATCACGACGACTACGGCTTGTCAAATTATGACGGCCAGCGACAAATTGATGGAATGTCAGCAGATCGCTTCTGCCAAAGTTTTAGTGGGTAACGAGTAATTTCATATAGTTGTTTTCCATAAATACATTTTTATAGGCTTCTATTTTCTGTGTAGCTATTAGAAATAGCAATAAAGAAAATATTTACATGTTTCTTCAATTTATATTTTAATTCTGATAGAAAGCCCATTAGCGAATTCGGAGTAATGAAATATTGTCAGTTTATTTCTTTCAAAGTTTTTGCAATGTATGTATGTAATAAACGTGAACGATATGTCGTCTTAGAAAAAGTATATAGTATGCAATTCGCAGCAAAATGGGCATCATTTTGTGCTCATTCCATTATAATATACTATTTTATTCCAAAGGAAACATTGGTCGCGTTCATTTTAGTCCAGTAAATGAAGGAGGAAAAAAAGGCAAAGTTAACATTAATGACGCCCTGTTTTCATCTTCCGGTTGGAAGTTGCATTTGGTACCTCATTAAACATAAGACAAAGTTCTGCATGAAAACGCGTGCGAGGGCGGAGAAAATGGCCCCAAAAGACCAGGAAAATAGGTTTTCAGCCAATATCTCCTAAATTATGGCAGTTGGAGATTTTCGGTTCAGATAAAAATTGAACTTCAGGTCATTTTCTACAAAAATGGTCCTCATGATTTTTTTCGCAACATTAATATTTTCTGCAAAAAAAATCGGGTTGAAATACCGGAAATTTTGAGACTGGTGAAATATGCAAGTTTTGTACAAAATTTGAGCTGGTGGGTGTTGGAAATCCATTATGTTCAATGTTTTGGATTGTGGAAACCAATTGTAGATGGCACCACCACATTTTACAGATTGGGAAAATCCTCGGTGCCATAAATGAGAAACCCTGTAACCTAACACTTTTGATGGATATTTATGTTTCCGAGGGTCTTGTTTTCCTCTCAGATGAGGCCTCAAGATATACTTATTAGGAAAACGTGCTATAAGATTAATTCTAGCGAGATGGACCTCACCAGTGGACCTGAATCTAGCAACAATCAGCTCTGCACATGTGGCAAAAAACTGAAGTTCATTAGGCTTTTGGTAAGGAAAACTGAAAATGCCTCAAGAGTGAGGAATATTTACCCATAATACTCAGCAACAATTTCTTGCAGATTCTCCGCAAATTTTTTTGCAACCAGTCTTATTGAGGTTTTTGGAATAACGAGTTATAAACGTTCTCCATGTTTCATTTATTATAGAAAAATATATATTTTTTTTATTTATTTATCAACGGGATTACCCAATATAATGATACAAGAATAATACATTATAGACTAAAATATTACATAGAAAATTTTTAACAAAAGTACAAGAGTTTCGCGGGTTAATTGTCCGTGAATTGATAAAAAAAGTATATAAAAATACATTGCAATTATGACATAGATCTGTTCGTCACCAGTCATCATCTGATTCTTGGTCAAGAACTTCTTCTGGGTCTAGAGCTCCCTCTAGCTCTACCCCGTCAACAACTTCTTCTGAGTCTGCAGTTTCCTCTAATTCTACCTCTTGGGATAACATATTATCGCTGTCTTCATAATTTGAACACTGGCTTGACTCACACGAACCACAAATAGATGAGCAGACGACACGAGCGCCACGTAGAGCACACGCGCGGCGAACGACGGAGGAACGAAAGTAATAAATTATAGCGTATACATTTAGATATACTGGTTTTTCCCCGGGGTATCAAAGGTATGACTTATATACATCGATGGAAAGGTGGGAATTCCCCCGTTACACTAGTTTAGGTGTTAAAATGTTAGAAATAAAAAGCAGGGAGAAAAAAACCACCAAAAAAAAGTGCAATTTTTCCTTGAGCCAGCGTTTTCTAATTTTATTGAAAAATGGACGACTTCGTCAAAAAAAGTAAATGCACAATCGAAAGGTAGACATTCTTAGCTTTCAAATGATGTATCATAGAGACCAATCGGATCATGTATAAATTTTTAATTGATGGTCGTTCACAAAATTTCCCCGCGATCCAAAAACAGCAAAAATTTGGGATTCAATAAACAACGATTAAATGAACATTAAAAAAATTAGGGTATACAAATTTCAGGGATGACAAAGGACCTTATGAGGACACATAATCAAGGAAATTTTGAGTAAATTAGTGCAATACAAAAAAAATAGGAACAAATTCCTGGCGAGGTCAAAATTGCCAGGGAGCAGAAAATTTGACCCGTGTTCCGATAGGGCCAAAAGAGTCAAGCGTGACTCAATTCACAGGGTATGATAGCAGCAGAATTCCCCTTTCACCTGAATATTCAATCATGAGAAAATATGCATTTTTCACAAAGTTATTGAATAATTTGTCCCCCGCTGATGTGTAAATACACGGACTGTGCTCTCCGGCATACAGCACAGAAGCTCATTATTCGAGGTGCGCTTGGTGCCGTTTTTCTCGAAACCGGTCAAATTTTCGAGAAAAGTATTAGGGACCATTTTTGTAGAAAATTAACTGAACTTCAATTTTTATCGGAACCAAAAATCTCTAACTGCCATATTTTAGGAGATATTGACTGAAAACCTATTTTCCTGGTCTTTTGGGGCAATTTTCTCCGCCCTCGCACGCGTTTTCATGCAGAACTTTGTCTCATGTTTAATGAGGTACCAAATGCAACTTCCAACCGGAAGATGAAAATAGGGCGTAATTTATGTTAACTTTTTTCCTTTATTTACTGGAATATTCCCAGATCTTCCAACAAAAATATGCTGTGTTATATGTCGCCACCATTGATTAGATATTCACATCTGTCATTTGTCAATAACGTCCGTTACATTTTATGATGGAAAACCCGAGGGAAAACCAGAAAAAAATCAATTGTAGAATATTTCTAATTAAGCGTTTACAGAAAGATCTAACTTTATAAAATCTTTTAAATTAAGTGTAAAATCCCATAGCTTTGATGTAATCAATAAACTATACATTTACAATTAAGATATCTGGAAAATTAATATGGGAATTCCTTATTTTTAGATACTTACGACTATTTGGCCATCAACCATTACACAACCTATATGGTAAGAGCTCGCAGTGAGCCCACTTATATTGTAAGCTGGGATGATGATGCTGGCGTCGACGTCTACCAAAAGAGTACGTGGGAAACTGCAGCTATTGATTGGTTTAAGGTAAAGTAACAATAGAAGTACTAACGACCGACGACATAATGCATCAAACAGTAAACTATGACCTGTCTTATACCCCTCTAACTATGTATAGAGATGACAGGATCTTCCCAAAATAGGAACCACTAAAAGCAGAAAGCTGTTGGTACAAAGATGGTTCACAAGTTATCTGGAGGAGATCGCAGACCAAGGACAGAAATATGAATAACCCTAGGATCCTATACAACTATTTTTCAAGGGGAAATTTACATCATTTATATATGGGGGGAAAGATTGAAGTAATTCAATCTCTGAAGATGGACTACCTTTTAAGGGAAGATGATGCAGGTGTTTTTAGCGGACCAGAACCAGCAATTGACATCTCATTAAGTTTTGCCAAACACATTTTAAATACCTAGACAACAAGATGAGTTTTAGACTGGCAAAATTTACCAGTATCGATTAATTCAAAGGATTGGATGCTTCAACATGTTCCAAACAAGTGTTGGACTATATTAGACAAAACCTACATGGTCTATGTCTTTCAACTGGCCACTCACCCAAACATAACTAAACTCAAAATAAAATGCATCAACGGAATTGGTTCGCTGCTAAGGAGAGAAGAATGCTGTATGAAAGGGATTTATTATATAGTGTTCAGTGTATGATTGTGGAGGAAAATGAGCTAGGTGTATCATTAGCCTATGCCTGCGAGGAAAACTTTGGTATCACCTCCTACGATACCGAACGCTATTCAAAAAAGGAATATACAATTGACCATTTATGAAATTTCTTTTTTTTGTGTAAGAGATTATATATTAAGATTTTAATTTGTATTTTAACCGAACAGATCCAAAAATCTCGAACAACCGAAAAATAACTACATTTTTTTAGGTTGTTCCATGGGGTTTTGGAAAACTTCTAAGATGGGTAAACACGACTTATGGTGACCAAGAAATTGTCATTACTGAAAACGGAGTATCAGACAGAACTGGAATGCTTAATGATCAACACAGGATTGACTTCATACGGGTAAACATACAAACAATTTATTACCTTTACAATATCACAAATAATAATACTAATAAATTGAAACATTTTTTTATTCGAATACATTTTAAAATAGTATTTGGTTACAATAATAAATATCTTTCGGACTCATTCTGTAATAAATTTTGATATGATATATTGCAGCTACATCTAAAAATTAAAAATTAAATGTCATTTGTCAAATAAGTAAAATTCAAAGCACAAGCAATCACATACGTATAAAAATATGTACTGCGTGAAGAGACACGGGACTTTATAAATAAACCCACTCACACTCAAATTTGCATAAATATATTGCAACATTGTACAAGTGCAAGTGGTTAACCGCAACGCAACTCTTTCAACGGTCAACCTCTATGGGGTTCACTGCACGAGTTGCCTATTTGTTTCATAGCGGAAAGGAGGAAATCAAGGTTACAAAACAAATGGATTTAACGGAAAGAAAAAATAGGAATTACTGTCACTGTAAAAATACCTCTTTACAGTAATTGCTTTTACCCGACGCTGCAAAATATAAGTGCTACTATAATACCTTATACTTAAGATATTCAAATTTGGCGCTCTTACAATCATTTAAACGCTCACGCATGCGCGCCAACGTAGACGGGCGCGAGGGAGGAGATCTACTTCCCCGCGTATCCGTACGGCATTCGCTGCTTGACATCATAGAATAATACTTATATTGCTTGACATGCGTTATTAACACATCTAAGAACAAGAAATCTAGCACTATAATCTGGGTAAAGTGGATTTGGAGTTTGAAATAAAAATAAAATGGTCGCTCTTTCCACGCATTTGTGTAAATTTCTTTGACAATAACTATTTGTGAAGTTACACGGTTTATTTCGTTTTTTCAGAACTACATGAGTCATATGATTGATGCTATCCACGATGGAGTACGAGTAACTGCATACACTCTTTGGAGTATTATCGACAACTTTGAATGGACTCAAGGTTTCAAGTACGTAATAGTTAAAGTTTTACCGTAGAAGACCAATGTTTTAGATGAGGAAAATCAACTACACTGTAGTTGATTTTCGTAGTTATTTTTGTAGTTACTACAGGTCACTTGATTAGTGATATTAGTAATTATTAAGAAATTGGCAAAAGCAATATAATAATATGGTATATTTTATTATAATTATTTATTTTCGTGAATGATGTAACATTTGTTAATTTGTCTAAATTTATTTTTCAGCGGCAAATTGGGAATTTATTTCGTAAACCAATCGGACCCATCTTTACCAAGAATCGCCAAGGATTCGTCTAAATATTACGCTAATGTTATAAGAACAAAATGTTTGTTAGATGAATGTGTGGACAATTAATATATTTTGTAATAATAGCAATAACATATTTTCAATAAATAGGTATTTGTATATCTCTACCTACATAAAAATGTATCCTCTAGCGAGTGTTATTAGTTATTAAATGAGTTTTTTTTGGGCTGCAATTTACGTACACTCAACTAATTGTAGAACAGTTTTCGTAAACACGTCAGAACATGAGGATTATGAAGAAACCAATTTTCTACTATTTCTATATTCTATAATAATAAGTGAGTCTAGAAAATAGTCTGCTTGTATCAAAAAGGATATTCTATAAATTATAATTATATTTCCAGAATCTATGACTCTGTCTGTCTCTCCTATTTTAAGTAAAACTTTAAATATTCCATATAATAAAAGCACTGGCTGACAATGAAGTATTTCAAGATTATCATATAGACTCAAAAACTGGCATTCTCTCTCCAAACAGTGCGGGGTCCGTACATAAGGACAATGGACTGGTTCATACAGTTCTATCGTTTGAAAGAATAGAAAATAACATTCCTCCTATGGGACATTTCCAAGGAGGCAGAGAGAGGGTAATATTTATATTTTTAATAATTCCCTCTACATACTGTCTTAGCAGTAGATAATAACTATTCTCAACTCTGGAGTAATAAAATACATACCTTGGATCGTTTAGTAGATTTAGGTTTACAGATTGTTTCTATGGGTAAAATACAGGGAACACGAACCATCGGACAACATGCAGGTAAATTCTGTTGAAAAACTGTTGGTATACAGTATGGTGGAGGACATGGACCACATCCAGGAGCACAAGGAGGACATTGATCTTAAAAATTAAATTAATTATTAACAATTTTTTTTAATTTTTCAATAGCGTTGTGTGACAATATTTAAAATAATAACTTTGGGTGTGGTATACCTTCACTATCCATATTTTTGCTTTATTCAGTAATTTTACTAGAAATTTTGTAAAAAAAACACAATAACTTTGTTTAACTGTCACTTATATATTGACATTATTTATTTAACAAATAATACAACTTAACTTCCTAGATTTTAAATGGTGTATAAATAAGGGACGCGTTCAGAAAGAGCTAGTAAAGTCTTTCTATTGTGTGATGACCATAAAATAAAGCAATGTTGTCAGATATATTTTCTAAAATTGTTGGGCTCACTATACAAATGTTTCCCATTGCTTCAGTAAACTGTTAGCTCGTGATGTTCTCAGAAAGCTAGTTTGGAAATATAAAAAAAAAATACATAATATAAATTTATGAAATCAAACAATTTTATTTTGTTAAATCTACATTGTATTTAAACATAAAGTGACGCGTTTCGCTAACACAGTAGCTTTTTCAAACTAATAAATTTATTGGTAAGCATTAAAAAAAGGCGCTCAAAATTGCTGTAAAAAGAGAAATTAATTTAAACAACTTCATGTATGCCCACTATATTTAAGAAAATTTTGTATATCTGGCAACGCAGATGAACTAGTTGCAGGTGTCTAGTAATCCAGTACATTATTGTTTGAAATATAACGGAGTAACGGGTCACTTACTCACAGGCCTGCCACATCTACGGAATTTTCCGTAGATCTACGGAATTCAGAAGGTGTCTACGGAATCTCCGAAAAGTCTCTAAAATCTACGGAATTTCAATAACAATGATAATAATTACTACGTACTATTGTACTGTTTGCTCCGAGCTCTCTGAGTAACTTATTTCTCAATATATTACCCACTAACAAAATATTTAGGTACTACGTGAAAGAGGAGTGCGGAGTGTAGTGTATATAACCTGACACACAGCAATCTGTATTTGTAGTTGCGTACGTCTGAGGATTTAACCATAAAACAATAACCAAAAGCATACGGTGTAGGTGTAGAGTGTAGAATGTGTAGTGTCCTGTGTCCGTTGTCCCGTGTCCGTGATTTTTCGAGTAAATCCCGCAAGTGTGGTGTCTATCATGTTCTATGGTGTCTATTTGAGTTGAGGACGTTGAGGTTATTATTTGCGTAATCGTAATTTAGTTTTGCTCTTATTCATAATCCATATATATTATTATTGTAGTAATTTTATTGAATATCACGACGCGATATAGTGAGTATAAAAGTTTTACTCGGTATTATTAAGAAGTAAGTTTAAACGTTTGTATTTTTTTATAAATTATATATTATACGTTTATATTCACTATTTTTATTCCAAGCCCGTACATTTTAAAATGATTTTGTTTACTCTATGTTGAAGCCATAGAAATATAAATAATTTCTATGGTTGAAGCTCGATTCTTGATCTACGGAAATTCTACGGAAATTTACGATTCAATCTACGGATATTTGATCAGGTGCATGTGGCAGCCCTGCTTACTCATGCAGGCGGACCACTGTAACATAAAAAATTTATGTTTTAGGGTGGTAAGCCTGCTAAGACAACAGTCTACATTCAGGGGCGTGTGTGAATTTTGTTTTAAAGAAATATTTAAAATAATAGTACCTAGTTGTTCTGGTGAGTTTAGTGAATTGATATCAATATAATATTTATTTGTTTGTGGACTTGAGTGAATTGATATCAATATAATATTTATTATTTGTTCGTGGAGTTGAGTGAATTGATATCAATATACCTACCTAATATTTATTTGTTGGTAGACGTTAGGGTGAGTTTTATGAATATAATGCCCTAATAACACAGTATTTACCTGAGACATACCATTTAAGTACTACTAGTGTCCCAATGTTTCCGACCTAGGTGGGATGTTCCTAGAATGTTTCTTTTGGTACATAAATACGATTAATAAAATGTAACATCAGTAGGATGTCCCTAGAATGTTTCTCTTGGTACATAAACATGATTTTCATTACAAAATATACAACTCGTACATATTTGTCAATACTTGTTTATTGTCTTTAAACTTTAACACTGTTTATTAAATCTATATATTACATACCTATTAAAATATTTTGACTGACGTAAGTATTTGTGATATTGTATTTGTAATTACTAATTAATTAGAATGGCATTTTGGAGACCATTTGAAACATGTTATTAACGGATTGTTTACGGGTTTTAGAAGGACAATATAGTACCAACTTTAGAACTGATTCGTGATATTCCTGAATATACCTAATTATCAATGTTTAGAAACACTGCGCGCGATTTTATTAAATTGTGGATTTAAATATAAGAAGTTAGATAATCGAATGGTAATGGAATCTCGGCGTATCGTTGAACTTAGACAGAAGAAGTATTTGCGCAAAATAAAAGGGTGCCGTGATTATTTACAGAAAATTGTATTACAAATTTTATGCAGCTTTTTTTAATCCACCATAAATTTGAATTACATTTGAAAAACATTATTTCACAATATTCAAATTTGTAAAAAAAAATTTATGCACGCCATTGGGCGGCTTTTTCCTTCAAAGGGATTAAAAATATGGGTCATCACATTAATATTAGAGACACTATAAAAAAATGTAATGATTGGAGAAATTTCTAAGAAAGAAATATCTCCAAACGCTTCTATTCAGAAGGTCCCACCTCTAATGTAAGGCGAACTGCCGTTCCACTCTGTATTCTTTTTGGAAATCGAACAGCTAGCTTTAGTTCCCTCACCCCGCGCTAATCAGTATTGTTTTGAGTACTCGTAGTGTCCACATCGCTCTGGAACTACCGCTTAACGCTTTTCCCGCTTTGAATCGACAGTTAATCTGCCTGCTGCTTATAGAAACATTTTCTTCCGCTATTTTGTATTTTGCAAGTGATATCTCTCGTTAATTCAAGACGAATAGTAATTACTGTACCATATTTTTACTGTATAGTTGAAGTGCCGGGAGTGCGTGCTAAAAAAGACGTTAAAGTTATACACGCGTTGTTGCCAAGTGACTTTCGTTCGTAATCTGCAACTGTTCAATTCATTCCTATTTACCAATTTACTCATCAGCTTTAACTCATGTTATCACCTTCTCTGGTTATGTTAGGTTATTAGAGTTAAATTAAACTCCGATCTATAATCTGACTTGTATTTTCATTTCTCGGGTTTCCGAGTGGTTCTTCGCGCTTCGCTCAACGCTATCCGCAATGGGAGAATAAGTGACGCTACCATGCAATTTTGAACCTGCAACGCAACATCTTCAATCATCACAAAAATTTATACAGTCCACTGCTCTCAATCTCTCATGCTCTCCTTATTCCACCAATGATCATTATCTTTAACTAGTTTATCATTCTTCAAATTAGTATGAAATCTTGTTACACATTGGATGTAAAATATGGAAAAAGTTAGGTTGTCGTGTCTGTCTTGAACAACTCAATTTCGTTATAAAATAAATCGAAATCTTTAGTTCTTTCACAGGAAAAAGTCTAGCTGTACTCCACTCACTAGAGATATCCCTAACCATAAATAAGGATAGGTACGTTTATAATATATAATATAGTATATAGTATATAATTGTGTTCAATAAATGTAATCAGAAGATTGATCAGAGTATTGCAGAATTTGCTGTAGAGCTACGTAAACTGGCTAGTTCGTGTAGATTTGGGCAATTCCTGGATGAAGCATTACGTGATAGGTTTGTGTGTGGAGTACGTACTGAAAGTATCCAGAGGAAACTTTTATCGGAAGCTCAACTTACTTTTTCGAAGGCGTGTAGTATCGCCCAAGCAGCAGAAATAGTCGAAAAACAAGTTCATGATTTGACAGATGGTGGAGCTTCAGGACTTAATTATTTGAAAAATAAGTCAAATCAAGTGTTGGAACGTAGTGACCGAGGAAGTGACTGTGGCAGAATCCATATCAAAAATAAGTGCCCAGCTGTTTCCGGGTTTCCGAGTGGTCCTTCGAGCTTCGCTCAACGCTATCCGCAATGGGAGAATAAGGGACGCTACCATGCAATTTTGAACCTGCAACGCAACATCTTCAATCATCACAAAAATTTATACAGTCCACTGCTCTCATGCTCTCCTTATTCCACCAATGATCATTATTTTTAACTAGTTTATCATTCTTCAAATTAGTATGAAATCTTGTTACACATTGGATGTAAAATATGGAAAAAGTTAGGTTGTCGTGTCTGTCTTGAACAACTCAATTTCGTTATAAAATAAATCGAAATCTTTAGTTCTTTCACAGGAAAAAGTCTAGCTGTACTCCACTCACTAGAGATATCCCTAACCATAAATAAGGATAGGTACATTTATAATCACCGACTCACTCAGTCTTATAGAAAGTCTCCAATCAATTTATACAAAAAACGTAATGATGCAGAAAATCAAAACAACACTTTTTCAATTCCAATCCAAAGGCAAAACTACAGAATTTCTCTGGGTGCCATCTCACACAGGTATTAAAGGAAACGAGTATACTGACGAAACTGCCAAAAGCTTTCTACCAACCCCGCGGTACTACCACTACTACAGAATGTGCAGGCGAGCCTTGACCTAGCCAAACTAAAGTCATGGTTCCGGCACTGAGGCCACTGGCGGGCCCATTGTGCCATTCCTGCTTCCTAGACATCCATGAAGCTGAACCCTTCAATAAAGGCCACAACCTTTTTCAGTGGATGCCTGCTTGTGTCTCCAGGGGCCATGACAGGGTCTCCGAAGATTCGCCTGCGTAATACAGCCCAGTGTGGACACTCTAAGAGAACATGGACTGACCTTTCATCAGTCATGCCCCAACCCCTACATAGGATCATTCCTCTACTCCTAGGTTGTAGAGGTGCTTCCTCACACAGCAGTGCCATGTTAGGAGTCCTGCTATTTTCCTCAACCTACTCCTTGATAGTTCAATAGCTGCCCCAGCGTGTCCATCAGTCCATCCCTTCAGTAGAAGTTTGGATTGTCTAGGACCCTGCAGAGTATTCCAATGAGCGAGGTACTGGTTCCTCAGGCACTTCCTCGTCTCCTTGCGTTTTGTTTGTTTTGTTAGGCCGAAGGTCGGGCCCGGGCCGTTGAAAGGAGCTGCCGCCCCTTCCGCAGCCAGTGCATCCGCCATTTCGTTGCCTTCAAAACCAGAGTGGGCCGGAAGTCCTGAGTTGGTATATCCATTCAGGGCTTTAATTGCTGCCTGACTGTCGGTGTATATGGTTATGCGTCGATCCACATAACCTCTGTCTAGGTTTATCTGCGCACATTCCAATATAGCGTATATCTCGGCCTGATATGCAGATACACCATCACCCAATGGTATACAGATTTGTGTCCTTGGGTTAAGAGTAAATTCAAGCCACTGCTCTGTCACCAGAGCATGAGCCATCTGTGAACCAGACAGCCCCATGAGTATTCATCTCTTTATCCCAGGATTCTCTGTCCTGGACCATAGCCCTGTATGAGGTTGCGAAGTAGTACTTGCGCAAGCATTCGTCAGACGCTCGAGCCAGAACTGGAATATCTTCCAGGAGCCGCAGCTTCTTAACGTGTCTACACTCTTTCCCTCTTCGCACGTATCCCAGACGCTTCAAACGCAGGAAATCACTCCCCCGCCTCAGCCTCGATCACATGGTGAAGAGGCCGAAGACCAAGGATCACTTCCATCGCAGCAGTTGGTGTAGTCCTCATACAGCCAGTTGCCCTCAGACTGACCACCCATTGAAGGCGTGTCAGTTGCGATCTAGCCGTGACCAAAAGGTTACTCTCGGCCACTAGAACAGAGCCTCATATGTGAGTATAGGCAGCATGATCACTCTATAAAACCATATGATCGTTTTGGGGGTCAGTCCCCACCTAGGAGCAATGGCTCTCCTACAGGCCCAATACGTGATTGTCACCTTGCTTAGCCTTCCCTGTCAGTGATTTATCAAGGATCACTCCTAGACACTTCACCTGTTGAACCACCGGTAGTGGTACTCCACCAAGATCCTCAGGTCTTATACCTCTCTTCTTGGTGAAAGCAACTATCTTATCCTTCGCAGGATTTACTGCAAGTCCGTGTTCGTTACACCACCCATGTACCCTATTCAGAGTCCCTACACATAGATCCTACAGTGCTGTCAAACGCCCCTTGTATATCCAAGAATGCTCCCAGGGCGACCATGCCATTTTCCAGCGCCTTCTCCATCTGGGTTACCAGTTGGTGCAAGGCACTTTCGGTTGACTTGCCACACCTGAAAGCATGTTGGTTGTTGTGCAAAGGACACCTAAGCCCAACCTTTTCCTTCATGTACCGATCAGCCACCCTCTCCAGTGTTTTTAGCACAAAGGATGTTTATAGGCTAATGGGTTTGAAGGATTTAGCCACTGTGTAGGTATTACAACAACAACTCTCACCTGCCTCCACTGTTCGAGGACATACCTGCGTGCCAAACAGGCCCGAAAGATATACACCAAAATTGTGCCTCCCAGCCTTGTTGAAGCAAGGCCGGGAAGATTTGGTCTTTTCCCGGAGACTTGTATGGTCTAAACGTAACACTGATAAATATAGTTTCTAGCCAAGACCATAAAGACTCTATAAAAAAATACATAACCAACGAATGGCAGCTAAAATGGAATTTGAACCCCGGCAATAAACTTCTTCAAATAATACCCGATGTATCTTGAGCTCCTTCCTTACCAAACAATAGATCCGATCAAGTGAAGACAATTAGGCTTAGAATTTGACACACCAGAATAACCCACCAAAACCTGATGCCCAAAGAAGCCATTCCTCTGTGTGATCAGTGCCAGTGTGTTAAATCTGTGAAGCATATTATTTTAGAGTGTCTATCTATATCTTAATTATATGCGTAATTTGTGTGGTGTTCCCGATAATATAAAGACAGCTCTTACGGACAAATTAGATAAAACCTAAAAATGTCTTAAGTTAATTAATATTTATAAGCTGTAGACCTTATTTTTTATGTTTGTAATGAATTCCATATGTATTCAAACTGCCAATGACCCAAGTGGTTGACACAGTCTATGTGAAAATTAGAAAAATAAAAATCGAAAGACTTATTAAGAAAATTAAATCACTGTGTATTACTACTGACAATGGACTAATTATGAATTAAATGGAATAAATAAGGATACAACAGTAGTCATAATATTTTTTGTTTCATAATTAATAATTTTATATACATTCTCTTGCTCATTATAAGGCAGTTTTTAAAACTTTTATTTTAGTCTTTCAATGTAAATGGATGGGAATTTTTCCTCTCTTCAACAACCATCTCGTTCTCTAATTTAAAGCTAATGCGTAATGGCCTAAATTGAAACTATATCAGGTTTGCTTACACAGGTGTACCTACACAAGTCGAGCATTGTTACATGTCCATACGACATTTAAAATCAAATTTATCAGTAGAAAATATACATATTGATACGCTAATAAAGTATAATCTAGTATATATAAGATATTTGCATCCTTTTAATATAAGTAGTGTTGTTTTTTTTCATACAAACTCAATTGAAATTTAAAAAAAATGGAGTCAGAAAACTACATACAAGTCTTAGATGGTAATTTAAATATTGAATCGTTTATTAAAAGGATTATTGAATTACCCAATCAAGAAGATGCATTTTATGTATGCGATTTGAGTGAATTGATTTGGCTATACAAAAATTGGAAATCTCTGTTACCACGAGTTGAATTTTTCTATGGTAAGTACTCGTTAGATACTACTGCAATTGAGATAAAATTTTAACAATATAAATTACACTGGTCTACAAAATTTTGTAACAAGAAAGGTGTTGTAGCCAATAAAATTAAGTGTGTATAAAAAAAATAAATAAATGGTGTTCATTACTCTAAAAATATGATGAATTCTTTTATCATCAATTATATTATATTAGAGGTATTTCTATTTGTACATATACTCGGTGGAGCGATAGTAGTCCTCAAGAATAGCCTGGGATTTGATAATTTTTATAAAATTTGTAATCAGGAACCTTTTGAAGCGACACATAATTATTAATTTTTTTAAACAATATTTATATAAATAAAATTTTGCGTGGTCTTTGGTGGATGGATTTTTGACCGGTGAGTGCAATAGAAATTACATATACCTATAATAAATATTAAGAAGAATGATAAAATTACCATATGAATCAGCAATCAAAGTTCAAGCTCCATCAGATGGTTATCGAACTTGGGTTGATTCATTCAAAATTAAAATGTACTCAGAGTTGATAGTCGAAGTGTTCTGCATGGGATGAAAACTTTTCTTTCCATGAAGTGCTAGAGAGATAAGCTTTATTGTAATGAAACATTTTATAATTTTATGGACAAAGCGGCAAAATTTAATATATATGAAATATAAAGATAAAAATTCACAACAAAATATAAAAAAACTAAAATACTGACTATACTGTAGTGACAATACAAAAAATAATATAATGCAAAAGCAGAAGTGCCTTTGTCAATATCTGAAACTTATTAAATGAATTTGCCACTTTTTTCTAAATAGTTTTTTGGCATTGAAGTGATTAGTACATTTATTAGGTAGGAAACCAAATTGTTGGAAAGTCAATATTTTATGTTTGAAAAGAAAAAGCGCTAAACGGATTTTCATTAGTCTTTCAATTACATGAAAAGTTTATACCCATCTAGGAAGACGGAGAGTAAATACAGAGAGTTCGGTACTGTACAAAAGTGCACATGCACAAAAAATATTGTTGAAGTTGAAAATTTAAATTATTTTTTTTTTCTAATTTTGATATATAAAGTGACACTTTTTAAAACTGATTGACATTATGAAACGTCTTACTTTTTGTAACTAGTTGCATAAAGTAAAATTTTATGCAATTGGTGACGAAAAATGTATTTCAAAATTAGTGACAAAAAGAATTATTCTATTTATTAAACTGTTATAATACAAGTTAAAAACATAAATTATAAATTAATTAATTATTATAAATATTGATAACACAATTATTGCAATTATTCATATACTGACGACATATTTTTTTCATTGCTCGAACTTGCTGTTAGTTGGGAAGCGGCGCACATTGCATTAGATGTTTCACCAAATATTTCTTGCGCTATAAAATTTTTATTATTCATGGAATTTTCAACATATCCCTCCGCAACAGAGGTAGATTTCCAACCTCCATGCCTCTTTAATTTTAAAATATCAGTGCCACTGTCTGCTAGGAAAGTGGCAGAGCTTCTTCTGAAGCAGTGGCCAGTATATAGAACAGGATTTGAAAGACCAAGAAATTGTGCAATAACTTTTGGCAGACTGATAAATGTGTTAATTCCCACAGGATTTCTGGTACATTTTCCATTCGCATATTTTACAAAAAATCTGTTGTGTTTAAGAACCTGGGGACGCAACTTAATATATTTTCTTAATATTTCAACAAGATTCGTATTTTCAATGTCTCGTAATGTAATGTAATGTGACGTAATAGTAATAGATGACGTCACAGTGCCACTCTGGCCAATAATTTTAAATAGGACCTTATGGCAAGTGATATCATGTTTGAAAGGCATTGACATTGGCTACATAGCCGTATTAATGTTGTTTGGGTTTAAGCTAATTTTGACGGATAAATTAAATAAATACCAAAATTATTATTTCACATTTAAATATTGAAGATTTTTCAGTCTGCCTCTGGTTAGTTGTCAAAAAAATCATTTTTATTTTAATAGAATTTGTTGCTTTGCACAAGTTTTTCTAAATAGCTTAAATATTTAATTTTATTATTGTTTAACGAGACGTTTGAGAGTTTACATAGGCAAAATGGTACGTACTCGAGCCGACAAAGTAGCAGCTATCTTAATAATTGGTGATTCTACAAAGAATCTCCATGGAGCGGAACGTTTATTTAATGACAGATACCCAGATTGCCCTATCTCGAGAACTTATTTGAGGGAGCTTTTTCACAAGTTTGAAGCAACAGGTAGTGTTCAAGATGCCAAACGATATGGTCGACCAACATTTAGTGATGATAAAAAAATTGATATAGTTGCTGAAATGGTAGTAAACCCTACTTCCTCTTCAACTAAAGTTGCGTCTATCTGTGAAGTAAGTAAAAGTACAGTACAGAGAGTGTTGGCTAAAAATAAATTTCATCCATACAAGTTAAAAATGATGCACCACCTTTCGGATAACGACCCCGACAGAAGACTCGAATTCTGTGAATGTATGACAAATAAAATTACTCAAAACCCACATTACACAAAAACAATTTGTTTTAGTGACGAAAGTACTTTTTGCCTCAATGGAAATGTGAATACACAAAATGTAAGGTATTAGAGTGACACAAATCCTCACACCTTTCGTGAACAACATACCCAATTTCCAGAAAAATTCAATGTTTGGGCAGGTATTTTGGGAAACCACATAGTTGGTCCTGTTTTCCTAAATTCAAATTTAAGCGGTGAATTGTATCTGAAGATGTTACAAAATGCAATTGAGCCGCTAATTCTTGAAATTCTGGAAGATAATCCAGATGAATTCGGCCATCTGGAAATAACATTTCAACAATATGGTGCTCCTGCAGATAATTATGGTGCAGTAAGACGTTACCTGGATGAAGAATATCGAGGTAGATGGATCGGCCGTCGAGGTCCTATAGAATGGCCACCTCGGTCACCAGATCTCACAGCATTAGATTTTTTTCTATGGGGGTACTTGAAATCCAAGGTTTATACTACGGCACCAGATAGCATTAGCGTTTTGAAAGAAAGAATTATTGAAGAATGCAATGAAATTTCAGCTGACACATTCGAACGAGAACGACAAAAGTTTACTAATGGGATGTATTACTGTCAGGAAGTAGATGGACCACATTTCAAACACTTGCTATAAGAATCCATAGTTGATATTTGATTAATTAAATTTATAAAAATAATTTCAATAATTTTGGTATTTATTTAATTTATCCGTCAAAATTAGTTTAAGCCCAAACAAAATTAATATGGCTATGTAGCCAATGTCAATGCCTTTCAAACGAGATATCACTTGCCATAAAATCCTATTGAAAATTATTGGCCAGAGTGGCACTGTGACGTCATCTATTACTATTACGTCACCTGTTACAATTCGTAGAGAAGTTTACAACACTTTATTTTCACTCTCCAAATTTTATTAATTTAAGTGTAGCCGTTCAAAAGATACGAGGGGGAGGGGACTTTTGAATAGCACTGTATAAATAAACCAAAAAACTATTTGTAATTTCAATGTACATACCTACATCTATTCTCTACATATCTGATAAAATTTTGTTTATAAATGTCTGTTATAGGAATAATAAACGTATAGGTATCATTTGTAGAATAACTATTTGTATGAAAAACATATTTTTTTTATAAATATCAAACACATTTGTTTGCGTGTAGTGGACTGTAACTATGCACTGGATGATTCTTACAAATATATTTATTCACTACATATTATACCAGGAAAACAAATTATGAACATTCTACATAATGAAATTAAAGTACATTTTCACTCTGTGAGGTACTATGGGTACTAGGCTAGGACCGAGTGAGTGATTTCGCCGATTTCGCCGACGGACACCTGCACTTTTGCTACACAGGGCCGCACTCAGGAAGGGTTGACTAAACAACATTGTTTAAACAATACAAATAATTATTTCCCCTCTTAAAAATGTTTTCAATTGTAAAGAACATCCTCGCATAATCGGAATTGTTCTCTAAGAAATATAGAAAGAACCACTATACGAAAGAAGAGAAGATGACTGATGGGAATGTTGGACATATTTTGAGTCTATAGAGATTGAATGACACTACATGAAAGAGATGATCTAAAGCAATCTAATGAATCAGATTTAAAACGACTGTTTTAAATTGAAACATTTTTATTTCTATTTTTAAGCTATGAAGTGCAACGATTACAAGTTGGTATTGGAAACATTCGCATCTATCGGTGTTGGATTCGACTGTGCTAGTAAAGAAGAAATACGAAAACTCATCGCTCTTGGTGTACATCCTGATAGAATCATTTTCGCAAATCCTGCAAAGATAGTCGATCATATCGAATACGCGGCTAGTGTTGGAGTAACGGCTATGACTTTCGATGGCGAAGAAGAATTACACAAAATTAAAAAACATCATCCAAAAGCCCAGTAAGTTCAAATGAAGATATTTAGGTTTGTTGTGTAGCTTTTTTTTAATGCATACAAAATATTAACAGTCAATTTCGATTAAATAAAATGCATATAGCGATAAAAGGTTTTAAAAAAAGATAACAGGTTATTGTAATCGTTATATGTTTGTAGATAAAGAGTTCACAATTTTCATGAGAGGTTTGAAGTTCAATTCAATGTTGCTCTTTATGACTTTATGTTACATCAAGCTGTTACGTGTACAGTACATATATTTCAGATCAAGGGACAATAGTATACTCCATTCCAAGATATTTCGTTTTGACTTCATGATTCAAGACCAAATAGACCAAGCAATAGATCTTTTGGTAAAAAACCTAGTTGAAAACGGACTGTGCCATCTAGTAAATGACATTACATAGTATGAAAATCCATATGTTCTTCATTTTTAAAGTTTTACCTTTGAAACTTCGTAGAAAATAAGTTCTTTGTATGCACTTTATGTGGATGAAGAGCAGGTAGCATGGGACAATTATTTTTTGCTATTGCATTTTATTATTATTGCATCAATTATTAGGACCCACGCGAATTCCCGTCAGGATAACCACTCTACCTGTGTCATAATTAGGGTACGTTAAGCTGTCACTCGAACTCCCGTCAGGGTGAAAACTGACCTGTTTAAAAGGTGTTTATTTGCGGTAAATTTTCTGAATCATCTGATATTTAAATAGTTATAAGTTTTATGTTTGGGACCCTTGCACGCTATTATTTTACATGATATCATTATTGAAATAAAATTTTTATTTTTAAATTAAACAATTTTTTCATTAATAAATTTTATATTGCGTTCTATATTTTTCCGATTATATCGCATGTCTCCTGATTTGCAACTAATTATTTTTATATACATATCTATGTGCATACCTTTAATAGCTTCTTTAAAAACATATACATTTGGGTGGTTTATAGGGCAATACTGTATAAACTTCGAGTGAAAACTTTCACATGTGTTTGTGGTGCGTGAAGTGTCTGATGTATTTGTTGCCCAAATCTCTGGTGGAAACTTGGAATCTTCAGCTATGTAGTTTTCTGTCAGGTAGTTTGCGAACAGCGTAACTCTTTCATCTACGGGTTTGTCTTCCGCCAGTTCAAAGGAAAATGTATCACCTACTTCCGTATGCGGCAAGAAGATTAATCCATATACATAGTGTAGCCATTTTCCAATATCGGAACTGCCATCTTTGTATTCAGTTGATAACCCCAACTGTCCTATTCTCCTGTACCACGCTTGTGACAGGTGAAATCTACAAACAATATACTTCGAATTTAGAAAGCTTTCTTTAACACTGGAGTGAATCGCTTGTTCAAAGTCTATAACTATAATTTCCGGCAAAAATTTACATCCAAGTTCGTTACTTTTAGTAACAATAAGATCAAATAATTTTACATATATCGATTTCAGCTTGTTTTTCAATAGACAGAAAGCCATCGGAATATATGTAGCGTTGTTATAAACATGAATTGTGAACAGCTGAGTAAAATATTTTGGGCAGTAGTCAAACGTTCCATCCATATAGAATTTTGAGTGTTGGCACATAAATGACACGTTACTTGGACATGCGAAAACTACTATTTTGTGATCTATGTTGTTGATCAGTACAAATGGTTCATTTTTGGCACTGACAATGTTGAGTTGAGTAGATTCAAACATTCTTGCAATTCTCTAGTAGATGTGGGTAATTTTGGAAAATTGCTTCTTCTTGCTCTACCCAAATTATCCCTTATATATGTCATATCTCGGCTTGTAAGCGTTTCCAGCATTGTATTTTGCCGATCCAACTCCCTGTGAACAATTTTCGAAGGCCTTTCATATAGCGAGGATACCGTTGAAGTGATTCAGTAACCGAACACTAACCGCGTTGTTTTAGCGTCCAACGGTATCATAGGGGAAGGTGTTGTGACGTAATATGCTGACGTCATTGTTTGATACCGTTGATCTGAAACATTTCAACAAGTCAAGAGGTAGGTTACTGGCGGTTACTGAAAATTTTGTTTACAAACATGAAACATGTGTCAGTCAGAGTCACATCGTCGTAGTAGTTTATAAGTATTATTCTATGGTCGGTTTCATTTAGTGTGCTTTGGTAATTAATGTACCACAAAAACATAAGTAGCGACTTTTCAGGGGAAAAATGTTTTTGAAGAATTTTTTCTCTGTCGATCCTTAATAAATTTTCAAGAAGTTTTTGAAATGTAGATTTTTTTAATTTAAATAATTCGTAAAACGCAGTGTTATAGTAGGTAATTATCAAGCCAAACAAATTCATTCATAAACATTCTCATGTGTTTCTCTCTTATTATTGCTGACGTTAAGTAAACATCGATATTATTTCCAATTAAAAGAGCATTGTTTATTAAATACAAGTTTTCCTAAACAATTAGCTCCCATTACTGGAAGTAACTGAAGATTTAATTCCATTTTTTTAATTTTTCCAACAAGAAACAAGAACGAACAAAACAAACCCTAGATAACCAAATATAAAATATGTCAAATTAAGTGTTAACCGTTTTACCACCGTTTGTGTTTTAGCGATCTTTTCCAGTTACTGGTAGTGGGGATAACAATTATATACCGTAACGATACCGATACCGGTTACTGAAACTTCAACGGTATCCTCGCTAAAACTGCCCTATAGACACTATATATCTTCAATTTTCCTTTTTAGTCCGTTATTTAACTCCTGGCGGTTTAAAAGTTGCTGGTTCACACTATTGTGCTCATGTCCACCGACAGCTTTAGAAAACACTAAATTTTCTTCTTCTCCAATGGTATACACCTTAGCGAGACAATTTTTGTTCACACAAGACCAAGATACTTCACCAGAAGACTAATAAACGATATTTGTAGAATTTAAAACTGTTCAGTATCAGAAGGGGTTTACCCTTTTCACTTAGTATTACTTCAAGCATTTTGTGTATCACTAACGACAACAAACGTTCGGAAATATGAATATCAATAAAGGGAGAAATATATATTTATAATAATTAGTACTGAGACCCCCCTTAGCCAACCCAATACCTTTTTCATAAGAATTTAGGATTACGATTTACTGGAATTTTCAGAACTATTTAGTTTACCTGGAAGCGGATTAAATAGACTGGACGGGAATTCGAGTGTGGGATTAAGATACCTGCAAGTGTCGGCGGGATCGCCGAGTTGTACCACCAGATATCAGGTAGGTATAATCCTACCGTCGAGTTGTACCACCGAATTTCCTGGGAAGTTTAACGATTTAAAAATAAAGTCTAATTACTAATGACCTTAACAATTTTATATAAATTAGGTTTAAGATCAAAACATCCATATACAGGGTGGGGCAATCTTCTGACATCGGAGGATTACATTGTTGTGGTGAGAGATAGAACTTCATAGTTTTGTGTGAGCTAATACAGTTACTGAAGGCACATTTTGAAAATACTTTTGATTCTACAGGGTGTTCCAAAACCACGTAGCAGCACAAACTTACATTCTTTTAAATGGAACGTTCTATATTTTGTTTAAGAATCGAAAAGATCTCACCGAGAGCGTTACAAAAATATAGCACTCTAATATATTATAAGGGTGTTTTACAAAGATATGGCCAATTATTAGCAAAAAAGACCTCCTCTTTAACACTCTGCAGAACAGTAAATTAAAATAAATCAACAGGTCTTTGTGTTCAAATGTCATACACACATCATTGGCTGTGCTCAGTATTAATTACTTTTTTCATCGGTGGCTTCTTTAATACAGGGTGAAACAAAACGCAAATCAAGCAATATCTCAAAATTTTCAAATGAATCACCCTATAAGTCTTTTTACAATTTGTTAGTACAATTAATAAACTTTCAAACGATGTAGTAAACTTGGGCATTAGTTAATGGAAAATCGTAGATATTTTATGATAATGGTCAAAAACAAGTATTTTACATACACAAATTAAATGGTATTAAATTTTTACATGCAACCTCTTGTAAATTTTAACATTTCCAAGGTATATATTTTAATCGTTATTTTGGATGCATCTACAATATCTAATCAATGAAATAAAATGTTCGCTAATACCGTAGGTACCTACCTGGAATTAGAAAAAATTTCATATTTATTCATGTTTCACTTTCAAGAATTGTTATTATAGGCTTGTTTGAGAATGGGCGAAACATAATCAAGCCATATTTTCGATTATATCAAAGTATCTACTAATAAATGTCAAGGAAATATTGCTGTATTTTTCGTTTGTGTTTAGGAAGTTGATTCAAACACAATAGTTAACTTGTGGTTCCAACAAGATGGAGCATCTGTATATCAGAAATTTTACCGACAGGTGGATAGGACGTGGTGGACCAATTTCGTGGCCTCCTCGATCTCCAGATCTCACACCGATGGATTTCTTTTTATGGGGATACATCAAGCAGCTTGTGTATCAAACGTAACGCATTTTCCACAATAACTCCAGCTATGTTGGAAAGAGTAAGATCCTCGTTTTTGAAAAGAATTGTATGGAAGTAAATGATCGCCATTTTGAACACTAAGCATAAACTACTATACTTTTTATAGAATGTCAATGTTCATTTATGTAAATGTGAGTGTTCTTATAATGTTGGTTTTCATAATTGTTAGTTTTTCAAAAATAGAAAAAGTTGGAAAATGAATTACAAGCTTGCATTTTACATAACTAAGATATACTGTTGGTGGTGACTTGAGTAATTATTTCGTAAAGACTATAAACTGCTTTTATATTTATTAGTACCTACTATAATGACATTAGCCTACTTACAGTAAACAAAAATATTTCTTCCAGCATAATTTCTTCTTTCCTTCCTCTAATGGTAAGAGTAGAAGTCAAAGATATTTTAGATGCATCCAAAATTACGATTAGAATTTATGCCTTAGAAATGTTAAAATTCACAAGATGTTGCATGTAAAAATTTAATACCATTTAATTTGTGTACGTGAAATACTTGTTTTTGATCATTATCATAGAATATCTACGATTTTCCATTAACTTATGCCCAAGTTTACTACATCGTTTGAAAGTTTATTAATTGTACTAACAAATTGTAGAAAGACTTATAGGGTGATTCATTTAAAAATTTTAAGATATTGCTTGATTTGCGTTTTGTTCCACCCTGTATTGAAGAAGCCACATATGAAAAAAGTAATTGATACTGAGCACAGCCAATGATGTGTGTATGACATTTGAACACAAAGACCTGTTGATTTATTTTAATTTACTGTTCTGCAGAGTGTTAAAGAGGAGGTCTTTTTTGCTAATAATTGGCCATATCTTTGTAAAACACCCTTATAATATATTAGAGTGCTATATTTTTGTAACGCTCTTGGTGAGATCTTTTCGATTCTTAAACAAAATATAGTACGTTCCATTAAAAAAATGTAAGTTTGTGCTGCTACGTGGTTTTGGAACACCCTGTAGAATCGAAAGTATTTTCAAAATGTGCTCTCAGTAACTGTATTAGCTCACACAAAACTATAAAGTTCTATCTATCACCACATCGATGTAATCCTCCGATGTCAGAAGATTGCCCCACCCTGTATAACAATTATTTCTACATACAAAAATAAAGATGAGGCCTTTCCCACTACTGTTTAAGATCAAAACATCCATATGTAAGTAAATAAAAACAAATATGTGCCTAAATACAATTTATTATTAGTGGTACTGGGTATTCCCTCAATAAATACGGCTTATGTGTAATTTCGTATTGATCCACCTCGATGGTCAGTATAATCCCCAATAAAGGCGGAAATGGATTAACGTAGGTAGTCATGGTACAACTCGGTAGTCCCCAGTGTCGGACGGAAATTCAAGTGTATTATAAGGGTCATTAAGAAACCTGACGGGAACTTGCGTGCACCGAATTATTATGATCACGCGTCATGAATAATGATCATTATATTCCTTCCAAAGTAATATATTTCATGATTATCTACCTTTTCAGATTACTCATACGTATTCGATGTGATGACGAATTGGCCAGATACAAATTAGGTAAAAAATTTGGAGCAATACCGAAAGAAGAATCCTGGCATCTCTTAAAAGTTGCAAAATCATTAGATCTGAATGTTGTCGGTGTAGCTTTTCACGTGGGATCTGGTTGCGTGAACTATTCAATTTATTTCAAAGCTATAGCAGCAGCTCGAAATGTGTTTGACATGGGTGCTGAATTAGGATACAACTTCACAATATTGGACATTGGAGGTGGATATCCTGGAGACAGTACTAAACCATTAGAGCAAGTAAATACAAGAATTTATTTATTTACTTATAGATCACCTTGGGAAAAAATTGATTGTATCTTGAATCTCTTGACATGCATTTTTTTATTTATTTATTTAATTACAATATCCTCGGGCAAGCCCAATTTCAGGATAAGGACAAACACAGGATAATAATGACACGTGAGAAAAAAAAAGAAAATAATACAATGCAGTATTAGGGAAAAAAAAGTGAGCACTGATATACAGCCAGGCACTCACAAAAAGAGACTTACACAAACATTATATGCGAAGTGAAATCTTTCCTCTGAATTACCCCGGAGAAAGATTCGTTTTATTTGTCTATTATTTGTGCAGAAAATATCTATGTTTGACTCAATCGAGGAGTATTCAATGATAAGTTGGTTTAATGGTGAAAATTTGTAAGCGTTTGTCCTATGTGGTAATTCATAGAAAAGGCTATTGGTTCTAGAATTTGTTCTAGGAACTCTGAAATTTAGTAGCGATACAATAATATCACATTTAAAAATATAATTAACAATTTTATATAAAAACATAACTGAATGCATTCAGCGACGACGAAGTAAACTACTCCTATTAAAACGAGAATAAAAGTGCTCTTGAGGTGTGCCTCTAACAGAATAAAGACCGTCCAAGATATAAGAAGCCGACTTAAAGTATCTTCTTTGTACTCGTTCCAAAGCGGAAACATGAATATTATAATTCGGGCTCCAAATAACACATGCATACTCCAGTTGCGATCTTACAAATGCCGAGAACAAAATATTCAATGTGTTAATATTTTTGAAACATTTCGCATTTCTAACTATGAAACCCAGCGACCGATATGCTGCAGAGACCGTTTTTTGTATATGGGGAACAAAAGATAACCTTTGATCAAAATAAACACCCATATCTTTCAGGACATCTGGTCTGTCGAGAACAATGTTGCACAAGGTGTAATCAAATTGGATAGAGTTGTTTCTTTCCGAAAAAAGGACATTACGTTACATTTAATTGGGTTCATAGGAAGCTTGTTTCTGATACACCAATTATTGACCAAATTAAGGTTTTTCTGAAGTTTTAAGCAGTCATTAACGGAGTTTATTTCACAGAATAGTTTCATATCATCAGCTTATCAATGTCAGCATCCAGATCTTCGGTAATGTCATTTATTTATAAAAATGTTGAATAGTAAGGGACCAAATATAGAGCCCTGTGGAACACCTGAAGTTTGAAGAAAAGGTTGAGATTTATTTGTATCCTAAATTTTGAACATATTGAGTGCGATCATTAAGATAAGAACTAAGTATAGCAATTAACATGTCATCTACACCAAATAAATTAAGTTTATGTAAAAGTAGGCCATGGTCAATTTTGTCAAAAGCTTTAGAAAAGTCAGTGTAGATAATAT
Source organism: Galerucella tenella (assembly GCA_910591685.1). Lineage (NCBI taxonomy): Eukaryota > Metazoa > Arthropoda > Insecta > Coleoptera > Chrysomelidae > Galerucella > Galerucella tenella. Next base: position 40,855 of record CAJUYH010000422.1, on the reverse strand, counting down.
CAACTTGACTTTTCTTCTCCAGCACTTCACAAATGAATTGGACTGTGGACTGTGGACCTACCAGATATGAAACCATGTTGTTTATGATGATATTACTGACATGAAACGCAAGGTGATTATGGACGACTATTTCGAACACTTTGACGAAATTGTTTAAAATAGCTACTGGATGATAATTACTTATGTCATTCTTCTTTAAGCCTTTTTTAAATATGGGGCAAATTCTAGAAACCTTCCAACAATCGGGAAACTTCCTAAGATTGAGAATGAGATTAAACATTCTATAGAGGGGTTTGCACAAAGTATACGCACAGTCCTTGACTAAGAAGGCCGGTATTAAATCGGGTCCATTTGTCTGTTTGGGCTTAAGTTTCTTAGCAGCCACTTACATTTCGTTTTCAGAATATTCTCTGATACTTAAAATATTCTGACTGTTATTATGACTGTCGTGATGAGAGCAGGTGCCCGACGGAGTAAAATTATTGGAGAAAAATGAAGCGAATCCATCAACCACCTCCTGTGGGCCATTATATTCAAAATTTTCATATACCATTTGAGCAGGAATAGAGGAACCAATCTTTGCGGAATGAACAAACGACCAAAACCGATTAGGATTGTTTTTAATGTCAGATTCAAGATTTTCGGTAAAATTTTTATAATAATTTTGTCTATTTTTTTACAGATATCCGAGTATATTAATAAGGGATTGAAGAAATACTTTCCGAATGATACAGTGAAAATAATAGCCGAACCAGGAAAATATGCTGTTAATGCTGCATTTAAACTTGTATCACAAATTCATTCAAAAAATATGATACACACAAATGAGGAATACATTCCCATGTATTACGTTGATGTAGGTGTGTTTAATGCATTAATTTGTACTCTATATGGTGAATATTATAACTGTCGACCTGCAGTCAATAAAAAATATAAGGTAATTAAAATTTCCATTTCAATGAAAACTATCCACCACAAATAATTCTAAAAAAAAATGAAAATACACGTCAGAAATCATATAAATGGGGGACGTATTTTTGCTCATGCGTTATAACTCTAACCCCCCTCCTCTCTCTATGGTCACCCATCCCTAATCTCTTAAATGAAACACCCTGTACATTATTGCATTGTTAGATTCTCATCAACAAGGGGATGGGGAGACCATAGAAGGAGGGGGTTAAATAACGTCTACATCATGTCTACATCTGAGCAATATATGATTTTTGACGTGTTTTTTCATTTTTTAATAAAAGTGACACTTTCAGAATTATGTTGGGTGGATAGTTTTGATTGAAATGCTCTGTATACTCTTTTGCATCCAATATTGAATTAATATAAATTCTAGATATTCCTTTACGTTGTTGCTTGGCACTACGCGCTGTATGTGTCGGAGTTGTCAATGGAACAGGAATATTATTTTTCTCCGATCGTGGGAAAAGTGACACTATTTTGACCTGGTTTTTATGCGCAAAGCTCAACATTCCAGAATAGTGGGCAGTTGCAGATACCTTTTGGGATACATTATTGTAATCTTCGTTGGGATATCAATTTTTTTTGAAAACACATTATAGAACTAAATCTTTCTTACGAATGTCTCCGTCCATTATAATATAGATGTTGACGATAAAATGATAGAAACAATCATTCTCATCACAATTTCACTTAAATATATTTTGTAGCTATACCCGAGTATAGTATGGGGTCCATCACAAGAATCTTATGATAGATTAACTGAAACGTATCATTATTTACCAGATTTGAAAATTGGTGATTGGTTGATTTTTGAAAAAACAGGAGGTTACAGTTTATGTTTTAGTTGTGGATACAACGGATATCCAATTCCTAATGTATGTGCTGTAATTACCAAAGAAGACTGGTAAGTGGATTAAATAAAATTAATTTTATCATGAATTCCAAAATAGGTTGTTAGAATAACTTGTTTTATCCATGAAGAAAATTTTGTATACTTCATTACTATTGTAAACGTTTTTCTAAAACAATATCACTTATATAATTAAAATAATGTACTGACTGTAACAAAAGTGTTTCGCAAAGAAATTTGACATTTTTTAATTGGATTATATTTCAAAAAACGCAGACTAACTGCTGCTTATTGCTTTTTTCTAAAATATCTTTATTTTGCTAGCTTTAAAAACTACATTAATATATAATTGAATGTTTTTAGGTTATTACTGACAGAGGCTTTGGCCAATCCCCTGCCAAAAGATAGATTTACGACGGATTTGACTATGGAAAAGTTTTTAAAAAATTTGCAATTAGATCCATACACTTTTACTAAATATTTTTGAAAATCAAGAAAATAAAAATATATATAACAATTTTTGGAACTTTAGTTCTTTACGTCATGTTTGAGCGACCGGGGGTCGCGTTACGTTACGTTATGCTACGTTGCTTCGTTATGTGCCTTGCTTGCGTGCGTGTGCTCTCTCCTGAGTCTCTCTCTCGTTTACGAAGCAGCGATTCATATGCTTCGGCCGCGTGGAAGGCGAGCATTCTACCACTGAACCACCGATGCTATATTAAAATTCTATGCAAAGCTGGTATTCGCAGTGCTGGTGATCTACTTGAATTTGTTCGGATAAATTTTCACTATTATTTCCATAATTTTTTTTTGCGCGATTGATCTTTTTTGTTTATTTACAGCATCGGTTGTCAGGGCGGTAGGTTGTGTTTACTGGTTTCTAAGTTTAACAAGTCGGTAAGTGATTTACTTACCGTTCAGACGTCGAAAAGTAATGAATCATAAAAACAATTTCACCAAAATGCAAAATATATTTTAAACTGATCGAGAAGTATAAATGTCACTTTTGACATTTCGTTCATATCGAAGAAATCTAAATTATTTTATTCGGAATTTATTTCAATACGATCGCGCAAAAAATGGTATAAGCATCTCGAACGTTAAGGGTAATAACAACGTTTGCATGTAGATTCCCCTCGTAAAATTGGACAAAATGATATGAGGATTAAGGGGTCTAGCACATTTACTTTTCGAAATACAGGGTGTTGAAATTTTGAAAACTTGAAAGTTTTAATTCGATAACTTTAAAATGGATGGATAAATTGATTTGACATTTGGCAGGTTGTTTTTAAATGTAAAAGGGCATATTTTGAAAGAAATAGTAGTTTGTGCAACTAGTGTGGATATGATGACCATATCGCACGAGGACGAAGTTTGAGCACGACGCCGTAGGCGGAGTGCTCAATCGTTCAATTGCGATATGGACAATCCACACGAGTCGAACAGCATATTTTTTCTACGACCCACTTAAGAAAAAATGTAGAAAATAAAAATTTCTATAAACTGTAATATAACTTCAAATTGAAAATTTAACAATTCAATTTTATGTTTCCACTAATTTTTTTGTGGTAAACGTACAGTTCTTGAATGTCCAATTAGTATAATGCTCGGGTTCCCTTTTTAAATATACGATGCTGTTATAAGTAGATGTTGCCAGTCGGACTCCCTCTTGAAGGGTATCGTACCATTATCTATAATAATGAATAATCTGCTAAATATTTCAAACGTCTACCTGTTGTCGTTATTAATATCAAGCAGAATAATTATTTAAAAATAAAATTAACAATAAAAAAGAAAACTTCTTCACGGGGAATCGAACCCGGGTCTACCGCGTGAGTCTGGTTTGCTTACTACTGGACCACCGAGGAATATGCAAATTGTTTATCTATAACGTCAGATGTATTACATAATTTTTGCTTAAAAGGAACTAAAGTTCCTACCGTGTTTCCCGCGACACGTTCTACCTTTTTTTTTCTGTTTTCCACCGAATTATAAATATATTCTTGTCCATCTGTGTTTTAGAAGTTATGGTAGTAAATGTTTTACAAATTCTTTGATTTTTTAGTGTTGATTTCTCGTATTAAAAGTAAAGATGTATTTTCCAGGAGTTATTATTCCTCGCAACTCACATAATTCAGTTGCCGAAGCAAATAAAGAATAAATATGACTCCGCACCACACCTTTCACTAATATATCTATTTCTATCTAATCGTTATTAAAAGATCTACGTCTTAGACAAGGAATTTCCTAATCTGAGATCAAAGTACTCACTCGCAAAGTGGAGGTATTTTTTTTCTATTTTTCAGTTAATATATTCAGAAAATTAATCATCAATAAACGAATTTCGAGTAGGATGTGATTTGCAGTTTTCTCTTCTACGTGACATAATCTGCACATTGTTTTGTCTGTCAAACCCATTAGGTTTGCGTGACTGTCAAGCTTACAGTCTCCTCTTAACATACCTACTATGGCTTTGGCAGCTTTCCTGTTTTTGTTTTTTAGGTCTGCCAAATATCCTCTAATGAACTGTTTCGTCTGTCTATGTCCCATCATTCCAGAGATTTCTGGGCCACCCACTTCCTTGTGGCCATATTTATTGTAGACTTTATTCCGATCCAATGAATGACATTGATGAGCCTTGCCTGGCAGTTTCATCCGCCAATTCGTTGCCCTTATGATGAATCTCGTTCCCAGGTACCCAGGCTACCATGACCTTACAATGGTCCCCATGTGCGTTAAAGGCATCTATGTAACCCCATACTTGCTTAGAATAATTGACCTCTATGGAATCAAGTGCATTCAGATTCTTGAAAAAAAAGGCGCTTCATAGGTTTCGCACACAGGCGCTGTGAGGGGTCGGCTCGGCCCTGAGTGCCACTTGGCTATCGGTGAAGATGGCAACTGAACGGAATGCTTTCTCCCAGTCACGTAGCTATAGCTTTTACATGGGGAGGGTTTTGGTTTTCTCATCTGATAGGCTTAGAAGGGGAAAGCTTTATTGAAGGCGCCGCCTAAGGCAAAAAAAATCGAGTGCCACGACCTAAAGCAATTTTTCAAGTTCAAGAAATAATGTTAAGTTTTTTTTTAAATTATTTGTTAGACTTGGCTACATCTAAAAGTATTTTTAACATCGTTTTTCGTTTTGCCACCTTCTGCTGAAATGGTTATAGCCATGTATATATATTTTTTAAAGGAGCCGTCCCTTCGCCGGCACCACCTCAGCCTCTTGGGCTTATTGTGGATTCTCCTAACATTCTGACTACAGCCTATTCAGCCAATCCGTTCCCTGTATTAGCTCATACAGGTTCTTTACTGGTTGGTTGTAGAAGTCTTCTGGAGTCATTTGGGGTCTTCCATTTAGTTTTTGCCTCCTGTGTTCCAGTCTCACAGTTGCATAATATGTGCAGAGCTGTTTCAGTGTCCTTTTTGCATCTCCTGCATGTGAGTTCTCCGTTATACAGCCCTATTTTGTTCAGGTTCTCCTTTGTGGGAAAGTCTCCCGTGAGAAGCCCCGTTATGGTGCGTAGTTTGCTCCTGCTCATCGAGAGCAGTTCTTTTGCTACTTTTTTTGATAGTGTTTGCCTGGGCGTATTCTTCCAGAGTTTTATGGATTGTTCTTTTACCCACCCTTTTAACTATGACTTAGTGGAGCATCTGGGGATGCCCACAGATGGTTCGGGTTCGTTCATCAGTGTTGACGATCCGACTCTTGTAAGCTCGTCAGCTTTTTTATTGCCAGCGATTCCTTTGTGACCTAGGACCCACTCCAGTGTTACACTGTTCCGAGTAGCCAGTCTTCTAAGTTCTTCGCCGCATTCCCATACCAGCCGAGATGTTACCTGTATATTAATTTGGGAACAGCTATTTTAAAAAGTGATAGATGATTGAAAATTGAAGGTTTTATTAAAACAGAACATCAATCTCACAAAAGTGAATTTAACCACTTCAGCTAAAAATTATTCACAATTGTTGAGGAATCTATTTCTATAGCCACATCCCGATGAATACTCATATTGCGGCAGTATGCTAATAAAAAATTATTTTACATTTATTGTATTTCCTATGGGGATGGTTTGAACCCCCAAACCTCCCCTTATATACGCCCCTGCCCTCTCCTGCCTTTTAATATATTCAACGCAATGGTGAATCACCGTCACTTCTGCTTGGAAAGTTGTGACATCCTCAGATAGGCTTTATAGCACTAAAATTCCGATTTTCCTCTTTTCCCTAGGTATAGTTATTTGGAACATTAGTTTCTTATGTCAGGTTGGAGCAAGGGGAAAATCTGACCGTTACGTTACTTGGAGCGAGATGGGTCGCGACGCAAAAGGTATGACCGTTACGTTGCGTTATGTGCCTTAAGCGCGTGGGCTCTCGCGAACTCTCCTCAGTCTCAGAGCTAGTCTCTCTGCACAAAATGTTTATTGTCAGCATACATTGTATTATTAATTACAGTTAATAGTTTTCTAGCTTTAATATGAATTAAATTATATAATTTTTAGAAATTAGTGAAAGTGTATCGAGTGTATAATATAACATAAGTGCAAAGTGAATATTATGGAAAGTACATCTCATATTTCAGTTATCATAGACCTATTATTTCAATGATCGAATGCACTGACTAGATTTGAATACGTAATATGTACTTTGTGCCAATCAACTTAATGATAAGATTTTTATAATTGATACTACTGTATATTTTTGTTAAATGAAGTTTCATCCAGAGTAAAATAATTTTTTATATTAATATGTGTATTTCTTTATTGATTGAAAAATTTTTATTATTGCTTAAAAGGAACTGTAGTTCCTACCGTGTGTCCCGCGACACGTTGTACCTTTTATTAAAGATATATCTCGTTGCGTCAAACGATAAACTTTCGAGAGTGAGTACCGTTGCGTTTGGCTTGTGTGTTGTTGACTGCAGAAATCTGTGCGTTACAGATCTAGCTTCGCCTTGTGGTGGCAGATTCAGCGGAGGAATGGAGATTTCAGGAGAATAAATACAAAAAAGTTACACATATACGTCTTTATTTCTATTAAGCAAATAATCTAAACCTAAACAGCGAGATTAATACGAATTCCAATATATTTACTCCAAATAGGAGAAAATATATTGGAATTGATATTAAGAAACATCGATTCATGTTTGAATGAAAAGCTTTGAGCTGCCCCCTTGCTTACACACCAAAGTTATAGATTAAAATTTTTATCGGATATTTTTCAACATAATGAAAAATAAAAAATAAAAATATAATCTAAAACTCGATATCCTTATTGCATTTAACAAATACATTCCTAATTTTATGAAAATGATCAAGAAATAAGACTTATTAAGAAAAATTCGTTACAAAATAATTGTTTTCAATAAAATAATTGATTACGACAAAAATTCCAACATTAGGTAATTAATCAATAATTTTGAAGAAACATTTAGTTAAAGTAAAAAAGATTTATCATAATGAGTTGTTCGAAAATTGGTCTCAATTAAATGGATGTGGCGACAAATGCCAATCTTAATCATAATCCAGAATCGTAACATTATTCCATAGCGACGACGTCAGCATAATCCAAAATTGAATTTCCAATTGTTATTGGAAAATTGGGTAGTTCATATTTAGAATTGGGATCGCCTTTATTTTTGAAGTTTTTCGGCAGGGTTAACATTTCGAAATGTCCTTCGGTCACAATGAACGTATCTTCCAGCAAAACTCTGCAACAAAAAGTTATCCATAATAAATAGAGGTCGAATGGGCGTATATTTTTGGAGTTCATTAAACAAAAGGGGGAAAAGTTCACAGAGGCTTTTCAGGGCTAGGTAAAGAAGAGAAAAAACTAAGAAATAAGTTTAAGGCTTTTCAATGAGAAAATAATACGATTACAATTTCAAATCAATATTCCAAAGGTCATTTTAGATTAGAAAATATTTCGTGCAATATTTAGTCCAAGTTTTGGAACAATATTTGGAATAGATTTCTTGTGTGAAATATTGGCCAACTGTTTTAAGCTATTTTAGACTATTCCAATTTATTGAACAATTTTTAGTTCAAGATTCTGCGCAGTGATTTGATTTGATGATAAAATAAATATGAATATAAAAGAACAAAAATGACAGTCTATAAAACCGTTTTTAAACCAATTTTAACGTATGGGAGTGAAAGCTGGGTTTTTACGAAAGAGACAAAAATAAAATTATAAGCGGTTGAAATGAAGTATCTGAGAGCAGTATTAGGAATCACAAGAAGGGACAAAATTCGAAATAATTATATAAGAGAACAGCTAGAAGTAGAACCACTGGGAAAAAGCGTAGAAAGGAATCAGTTAAGGTGGCACTTAGTACGCATGAAAAACAAACAACAGGCAAAAGTGATATGGCAAACAAAAGCATGTGGAAAGCGACCAAGGGGAAGACCACGAGAAACCTGAGATGATGCAGTAGCGGAAATTCTGAAAGAGCGTGGATTAAATCGGCAGGAGGCGAAGTTAAAGGCTGGTAACAAACGGAAATGGGCTAAATTTGTATACAATTGAAAACACCTCAACACCTTAGGGTATATTAATTTAATAATTGCTGGATATATAATAATATGGAATATCTTGAAATTACGTTCTTTTATTTTAAATAAAAAATGTATTCTGTTATACTTGGAGAATATTGAAATTTTTGTTAATCCCAAACTATTGCTGTAAACTCTATGTTTGAGAAGCAATAACAATTATAAAATCTATCCCCCAAATACTCACTCCCTTACTCAAAGATACCGAACTTACTCTGACCTCCCCGCTACCTCTACCTTCTTCTCCACCTTGGACCAAAAATATCCCTACAATCGATACCTCACTTACCATTTATAATAAGCATGAATCTCCCACTGCACTTATAAAGAAAGCATTCCTAGAATTACTACAAAAAAAACCGTATGATTTAATACTCTACACAGACGCTTCCAAAACTGACTCCGGTGTTGGTTGTGCAGTTTCCTCGAAGCATGAACTCATAAGCTCCTTCACCCTACCTATAGTGTGTAGCGTTCACGCAGGCGAGCTACAAAGCATTTTTCAAGCTTTCAAAAGCATCCACCTACCCCACAAAAATATTGCAATATGCACTGACTCCCTTTCCTCCATTCAGTCAATCTTCACTGACCACCCAATTGTACAGAATATACACGACATCTATCAAACTCTCGTTGCTCAAGATATAACAGTCTCTCTCATCTGCCTTCCATCTCACATCGGCATTGATGGTAACGAAACTGCGGACCGTCACGCGAAAGATGCTACCACTAATAACAACCCAACACACATTGTCCAACTCGCAACCGACCTAAAGACCTACTTCAAAAACGTTACACAAGATTCTTGGCGACACCTGTGGCGCAATAGCACGACAGCACTTCACGAGATCCATCCATCCATTTCTCCTCTCTCCCTGAACTTCTTAACCCGGAGAGAGGCTACTACAATCAGAAGAATCCGAATCAGTCATACCAAACTCTCACACGGATATCTGTCATCAGGAAATCGTCCCGTTTGCCATAGCTGTAACGATATTGTGACCGTTAAGCACATACTGACGGACTGCAAACAATTTTCTGCCATATATAAACAACTTGATTTTAGGCCCAACCTCAAGGAAATGCTCCACTGCCCTACAGTTCCTGAAAGCTACTAACCTATACTGTAAAATCTAACTTAAATATTTGTAATAATTATGTAAATATTTGTATTTATTTTTTCTGTGCCAATGACCAGCGCTGTCGAGGCACGTTAAGCTAAAATAAAAAAAAAATGTATTATTATTATTAAATTGCACGGCTGCTCACGTCACCAAACGAATATTAACTTTAAACAGAGGATAAGGTGAGTGTTTTACATTGTACAAACAAGCATGTTTTGATATTTCCTCAATTAACATTTAAATCTCTCGTTTATTCCAATACATATTTTTCAACTACTTTAATACATAACCACAAATTATCAAGATTAATGATATTTTCATAGAACATTTTCATCGTGAAAGAGAAACACAAAAAATAAGTGAAATTGTTAAGAAAATAGAACCTGTTCTATTTAAAATTAAATTTTTCATTTTTCATTTTAGACTTAAAAATTTGAATTGTTCCAAAACTTGAACTAAATATTGCACAACAAATTGTCTAATCTGAAATGACCTTAATAGAATAAAGCGCCGAATAAATTTCGTTCCAATATCCTTGTACCCAATATTAGAAGTTTTAAACAAATCTAGATAATTTAATATGTGAATTCGACATCAAAAACTCACCTAATGGTATCATCCATAGCAATATGTACTTTCGGAATGGGGAAACCGTTGAAAGGACTGGCTACGGGTAAAGTGTATGCTCCCATATCTTCGAAAACCAACCAATCCCCAACTTTCATTTCCGGTAACATAGCATGTTCAGTCACTTGATCTAGACCATCACATGTTGGACCCCAAACGCTGCTATCGTAATATCGTGCGCCAAGACGTTCTTCCAATGGACGAGGTAAGACGACCTATTAAACATGTCAATAAATATTAAGATAGAATTGAGGGAAGCATGAAATTAGTCATCGAAACAAATTTGATGCATTTAGAAATATAAATAGCGGAACCCTAGTACTGATCCTTATATTTTCACCTCCCAATTAATTGTTATTAAAATCCTTATAATAAAATTACCTGGTGATCATATAAAATGCAGTTGAAACTACCATATACGCCATCATTGATGTAGTACATGCGATGCATAACGTTGTTGCCCGTTTCTGGATCAGTGTTGCTGACATTCCTGATGGAATGGACGTTACAAACCAAAGTATAAGCGGAGCTGACATAAAAACGTCCTGGTTCGGCTATTACATGAATTGAAGGATCAGGGAAAAGATCGTTCAAAGCGAGGTTCACAATCTCGGCTATCTGTAACGACAAAAAACAAACAAATTAACTTATTTTATTATTTTTTTTTATTATTTTACAAAAGCTAGTAGCTAGTCGTGTAATTTGTCAAAAAAATTAAAACGTTTCATTTTACTGACGAATTAAACACTATTGGAAAAAATCAAGCTAAAAACTGTTGGCACAAATCTCAGAATGAATAATAATAAATAGGCCTGACGATAGGGGCAACAACTACAAGTAATTAGCAATACGGCATTTTTATTCATAAGTACCTCAAAGTGTGTAGATTAATATAAAGAAAAATTTACCAGTCTATCGATTTCCCAAATTGGAAAAAAAAATCAAAAAACTTTATTTTTTCGAAATTCTTCAATATTTCGTGCTGGGAGGAAGGTAGAAAAAAATAAAGAATACCACCGTGAAGGGGTAGTGTTTTGCAACAAAAAAGGTGTCTTGCTTTTCTTCCATCCGAGCAATGGTTTGTCCGGAAAAAATTCAGTAAACTAAATATGTGTTCCGCATCCGCGCGACTTTTCTGAAGCGCGGCGGAGTACATTATAAACTGTTGTAGTTATAATGTAGTATATGAATAATTGTAATAGGGCGTTTTGAAGAGGGAAGTGTCAGCTTCAAGATGGCATTTTTTTGTCATAGCACATAATCATTTTTAGCAAATTACTCATATATAATATAAATATTATATTCTGATCAAAAACCAAGTACAGTGGAGCCCCGATAATCCGGCCCCTGGCTTATCCGGCACCCCCTGTAATCCGACATGGTCTTGACATACATAATGAAGTATAATTTTTACTTCAGAGTACATACATATATATAACATGTAGAATCTTATCATTGGATCTGTCGGATTACAAGGTACTCTTTTGTAAAAAAATCCGGACTATAGGGGGTCTAAGGCAGTACTCAATAATCCGACACTGCCCTGCAAACTGTTTGTCGGATTACCGGGGCTCCACTGTATCTCAATAAAAAATATGTTATATAATATGGTGGCATTGCAACAATTTCTCGAAAGATGGAAACTATTATTTGGGAAGTTTGTTCCATAAATAAAATTTACGGATAATTAATTTTACTGAATTACGAAATTCGACACTTTTCATTATCTTGTAAATTTCAGGAATATTGGATTTACAAGAAAATATATATATTAAATACTGTAACTTCAATAAAACTAGAGTAATTTTGATGGGGTTTGCGTAGAAATGTTGGGGAAACTTCTAAGATCAAGAATATATAATTAAAATAGCAATTTTTATAGATTCGGGTGGGAATCTTCTTCATTTTTTCAAAATAAAATTTGATACTCCTGTAATATAAAGATTAATATTCAACGAACAAAATGTATGTAGTGAAAAGGTGTAAAAGATGATTAATATATAATTTTAGGATATAATTTTTTGCATACCTTTTTGCAATAAAAATATGTAAAAATTAATTTATTACCTTTTATTCATTATTTACAACCTTAACTCTTACCAAAGATTGAAAAATAATTCTGATAAAATATTTATATTTTTTTCCGCGATTCAGAAAGTAGGTCTTCCGCCGTGCAACAGAGTCGCGCGGATGCGGAACACATACTTAGTTTACCGAACTTTTTCCGGACAAACCATTGATCAGACGCAAAAAACGCAAGTAACCTTTTTTATTGCAAAACACTTTCCTTACAAGGTGGTATTTTTTATTTTTCTCTACCTTCCTCCCAGCTCAAAATATTGAAGAATTTCGAAAAAAAGTTTTTTATTATTTTTTTCACAATTAGATAGACTGGTAAACTTTTTTTTTATATTAATCTACATACTTTAAGGCACTTATAAAGAAAAAATCAGTACAGTACAGTCAAAATTGTACTTTTGGTCTAAAATGACCCATACCTAGTGGCCTAAAATAAATGTTAGAATAAGAGCTTTATTATCCAAGGAGAAAACTTTGCAGGAGTCAACATCAATTAGAGTTGTATATTGTTTAAAAGGTAAGTGGATGTGAAAAGAAGCATTTTAAATTGGAAGCAAATAATCAATTGATGTTTTGTCAGGGAACTATAATAATACAAGTGGCATCACGACAAGACCTACGATCTACGAGTAAATGGTTCATCAAGATGCCAAAATAAGAAAATTGAGTAGAAAAGGATACCACGATACCAGTTATGTGACTGAAAAAGTAACAATACCATATATTGTATCACCTTTCAATGAAACGCTAAAATAAACGTTACCTTGTCAATAGAAGATCCTCTTCCTCCGGGATATCCACCACCGATATCCAGCAAGTAAAAGTTGTAACCCAAAGTTTCGGCGTAGTCGAAGATTTCTCTTGCTGCTGAGATAGCTCTACGGAAAACTGGAGGTTCGCGACAACCTGAACCTACATGGAAACTAACGCCTACAACGTTCAAATTCAATGATTTAGCGATACGAAGAAGTTCCGGTGCTTCGGATACAACGTCGCAACCAAATTTATTCCCAAGTTGACATTGGACGTCGGTTGCGTCGCAGCGAATGCGTATTACCAGTCTGCAAAAGCAATACAATTCAATAACTTCAAATATGGGTGAGAAATACGAGTTCAATAAACGATTGACTTTACTTACTTTGCATCGGGATACAAATTCTTGATTTTATACAATTCAGTTTCGTTGTCGAACGTCATGGTGGACACTCCGGTAGCAGCGGCATGTCTGATGTGACTTGCCGGTTTAGCGGGATTTGCGAAGATGATTCTTTCCGGATCGACGTTCAAATCGAGAACTTTGTTGATTTCGCCTTTTGAAGCACAGTCGAAATTAACACCCAATGAGTTAAGAGTTTCCAAAACTGAAAGACTGTCATTGCATTTGACGGCTGAAAAAAAAATTCAAATTTGCATTAAACTTGACATAGGTTACATCCTAGATGAACTACAGACACTCGGACAAAGGTCTTGTGGTACCCTCGATAAAATAAAAATTGAATGAATAGTGATTTACGTTATTAGAAGGAGTAAGTAGTGTTTTACAGGTCAAGATTTGAATATAGGCTCAATACGCCAATTTTTGGGATTTTTTTAGCAAAATATACAGAGTATTCCCCAATACCAATCTTTCATACTATTTGTACTGGGCTTTTGATTTTACTGGCAATATATCTTTAGTTGCCTTCTCCTTACTGCTTCCAAATATCATTATCTGTGTCAGACAGATTGCAGACAAAACAAGTATTACATAAGCAACAAATTAAAAATTAACGCACAGACAGAAGCAAATTTTATATATTTTTATTTCCCTATACCCAATTATTGAATTTAAACGCTCTGCCCTTTGGCGATGTTAACATATTAACCAATAAGCTGTACCGACGGAATGTATTGATTGATTTAACTAAAAATATATTTACCATAGTGCGGTACTACTCGAGGTAATCTTTCACACCATTCCTGGTGTTTTCTGACGATTTCTCCGACATCCATAACATAAAAAGCATCTTCTTGGTTTTTGTTGCTGACTATTTCCCTGATAATAGACCATACATTGGATTGACCATCCAAAATATGGATACGTTCATTTGCAGTTGGAATTTTCATTTTTAATTATTTTTTAATGAGATTTCTTTGTTAAATACAATAAAATATTTTCGGTGAAATAAGCAAGCTGAAAATAGAAAAAAGTTTTAGTCAATTAACAGAATTATTGGTCATTATTACTCAATATTATTAAATGTTTTTATTTAGCTATCCACTAGCAGAAGTGGTACATCTTCACCTTTCCAGACATAATAGGAGTATAGTAATATTGCATAATATAAACATCAAAAGTCGTAACCAGTTTCATATTATGGTGATGAATTAGATGAAGTGATCACGAGATTACGAGTTTAGAGTAAGAGAATATGTATTAAGGTATCCCGAGAGCCATTTTAAACAAACACATGGGAAGTTAAAGGATCCAAGAGGAGGGTTGTAAAACCCAATACTTTGTGGATATATCTGCAGATCTTTCAAAAACCAACTTTGGACCGATTGGGAACATTCTGATTCTGATAATATTCTTATTTCATCAACCCTCATGTTCTGATAAGTTATTTTTCTTAAAACTGGATATTTTCCAAATATACAGAAAAAAATATATAGATTGTTACTTATACAAATAATATCTTTGGGATGCGATAGGAGTGAGGTTAAGGTTATCGAGCTTGAACTAAATTATTTGCTGTAGATTAATAAAAGATTCTGTACGTGAACTCTGAACATATCACGCATATATACTATCGAAGCAGGAACATTTTAGTTGATCCAAAAAAACTGCTATGGATGTATAACAGCTGCTTACAAAAAACGTGTTTGCTACAAGGAAAATGTTGATAAGAAATGTATTTTTATTCAACTAAAATAATGATTATCGAATAAGTACTGTTAATATATTTGAAACCGAAATATTTTGTATGTTAATGAATAGAACATGTTTTATCTTATTCATATGATCTACAAAGGGGATATGTGTCACTTATAGGAATGTTTAATAGATGTTCCTTGGTAATTATCTGGAAAGTGTACTGTTTTTGTGTCAATCCCTCTAATTGTGGAAATTTTTATTCCAAATATTCATAAATAGCTTCAGCAGTTAGTTATTCGGTGGTCATTGGACTATCCTAAAGTGACCACATTTCTAGTGGTATTATGTGAGTTTTGTTAATATGGACATAGGATTTTTATGTATTAATGAGTGTAATGGTGAATAATTTTTTTCACAAAAACAAACGGTAATACTTACGAGGCAGCCTGTGCTCAGATTTACACAGTTTTATTGGTGTAAATGTGACTTGTTATCTCCTATATGGTTGCTAGCACAGCCAAGGCGGTTCACCGTTTAGGAAGATTTTCCAGTTGTATGGTAGAAGAATGCTGCTAGTATCTGGGCTAGCTTCGTCCAAATTACGACCCTGAAAATAAAAAATATACATATTTTAACAAAAAAGAATAAGTATGACAACGTTAAAGTTACGGTCTTCTTATATGCGGGTTTTGGTACACGGTTTTTATTGCATTCACTACAAAAGGGTTAAAAAGGGGTTTTTAAACCACAAAAACTGTTTTTTTAATATGAACTCTTGAAAATTATAGTTGCCAATGATGAGGTAATAAAGAAAGGAAACCAAGTAATATTTTTTTCGAAAAAATAGTATCAATAATTTTCAATTTTCCAGTTATTCTGCTTATTTACATCATTTTTATTAAAAATAAATATATTACCTGGTAAATACGGGCAGCCGGAACTATTTCCTTAGCACATGAACACATGAAAATGTCTTTTATGCAATTTTTAAATCACCAGCGGGTACTTTTAAACCACTGGTGTACGAATAAAATACTAACAGTAGAAAATCTACTGCACAAACAAACTACTTAACAGTTTTAATTTAAGTAAGAAACAATGGCTGCTATCGAAAATATATATCGGACATCCCCACCCAACTTACTTAGTTCCAGTAACGTACTTATGCAAATTATTAAAAAATTTTGAAATGGGAGAACGATTTCTTTCAAATAAAATTATCAGGGGTGAGTGGGAAAGCTGTTTTCTAATAACTTTTGTTACGCGTTATCGATTTTGACAAACTCACTATTATTTGAAAGGTAATTCAATACATAATAAAATATTACGGCGTCTATTATTCAACTAATTCTTCAAAATTTAGACGCATTTTAAAATCGAATTTTTAACGGGCCTCTTGAAATTTTAAGTCGAAATGCTATTCTGTAATTATTCATTTTAAGGACAGTTGAAAATTATTTATTTTAAATAGTTTCTTTGAAATTTAAAGTAGAGTATCTGGCACCAGTGCTTAAGGAGCTATTATACATTTAATAGCTACGTTAGAGGCAAAATTCAATAAAAAAGAACTAATTTGCGTGTAGTGATGAGCAAAGCAAGACCAAGACCAAGACTCGAACAGTCTCGGTCTTGGTCATGCTTATTCAGTCTTGGTCTTGCTCAAATCTGTCTGGTCTCGGTATTGGTCTGTATTTTGTTTGGTCTTGGTTTTAGTCTTGGTCTTGCCATAATTTCTTAACGAACATCTTTCAAAACATTTTATTTTTATGCAACAAACATTTTTAAACCTAAATTTACTATCTTTGAATTAAAAAAAGTGTGTGTGTGAAAAATAATTTTTGGTTGCGTCCTGCGTATTTAGTCTTGGTCTTGCATAGTCGGTCTTGGTATTAGTCTTGTTCTAGTTCATTATGTCTTGGTTTTGAGAGTCGAAGAATGGTTTTGGTCTCGGTCTTGGTCTTGCTTTTCCGCAAGACCAAGACCAATTTTGCTCATCACTATTTGCGTGAACTGTTTTTGGGTTCTTGCATACGCTTCTAGTCATTTGTGAAATTAATTAATCAATTATCAATTATTTTCTTACTTCCCTTAGTTTGAAATTAATTCCTCAATCAAAGCAACATCTACATGCGCAATTTTTGTTACCAATATTATTTAAATGCACACCCTTCAAATAATCATAGTTTTAACAGGCTATTTTACAGGGATTCTTTAAAACCGTAATGGAAATGCTGTTAGGGAATACCGATTTCGTTTTAGCGCTTTTAACGTCCTCTAAATCTTGGAGAAAGTGTTGCAGAATATGCCCCTATATCCTCGATTTATTTCAGTGGTATTTATTCTCGCTAGGTTGGGGTGATTGATCTCAATATCTATTTTCTAACCGAAGTTACGAGAAAAATTGCTCTGGGAAATAGGACTTAAGGAACTCGTAGAATCCGAGACGTTCCTCAGCACCTGAGTAGGAGTAAGTGGGCTCAATAGATCTTTTACATACATACACTTTTAAATAATGCGATATGACAACATATGTGTTGGTTCGATTGAAAAACTCTATCAACCAATATTTGATCTGCCGGAAGATCGACATATATAAAGTTCATTTTCCACGTTGCGTCAAATCGCTGCGAGAAAAAGTACAATCAGCATATCGATAGTTTGTTGCTGCGATTCATACAGGCATAGGGGAAACGCAACGTGTTGCCAACTTGATTGACAGAGCGGAGCAGCCAATAGAAATTTTCTCAAGTTCTAATTCATGCGATCGACGCGCCCAACGAAAAAAAAAACGCCAAGTTGCAGCGTCAACTCGCACCGTGGAAAACGGACTTAAGCGGCATTTGCAGAAGAATGTTGATTGTTTTTCACTTATTTGGATTCTATAGAAAAAAAAACAAGATGAATTATTGTAGTCGGCCCCGTAGAATTGAGGGGAAAAAATTTCACAACCCGCGTTAGTTACCAATGACAAAAAAACTTCACATTTTGCATATTCATTGTTTAGAGTTAGATATTCAGAACCATAAATTACGCAGTTGATATATACCGCCAATCCAAGTTGATTTTATATTAACCTTTAGATATTTTATAAAGTAAATGAATCAACAAACTTAGCATAATATAATCTCTCTTTTTTCTATCATTGCGTTACAACATTATTTTGATAACTTTTGAACTTCCAAAATTGGAAATTGTATAATTTTATCAAGTCATTAAAAAAAACTGTGGATTATGCTAAATTATATAAATTTAAAAATTCGGACATGAATAAAATATTTTAGAATAGAGAGTAATTATGGAGATTTCCTGCTTATCTTGTCAAACTAGATCATTTCTTCTCTATGTTCCTTGTGGTGTATCAATTTTTTTTTGTTATTTGTTGGGAAATTAAACCACAATATTTTTTCGTATTTTTATCTTTTTATATACTTACATAAAAATACACAAAATATTGTGGTTTAATATTACTATTTTGAGTATTTTTATTTATATAAAAAGATAAAAATACCAAAAAAATATTGTGGTTCAATTTCCCAATACTACTGTATTATGTTTGCTTGCATAAGCATTATCTAAAATAGTATATTACATAACAAGAGTTGTAAGTTGCTTATTACATGCGAATAGAAAAGTTGGTAATTCTATAAGCGTTTAATAAGCTTACAACTCTAGTTGTGTACTATACTTTTTCTACGAACAACTTCATTAATAAAAATAAAACGCATGATTAACATGTACATTCACACTAACAGCTAGTGACAGCGAGTCTCATTAATTATTAAACGTCAAAACAACCACTACTAACTCGTTTCCATGGTTACTCGAAACCATTGACTGACTAGGCTTGGGTGATAAATTCTAGAACTGAAGCGTAATTTTTTTGGAACTTTAGTTCTTTACGTCAGGTTAGGTTTGAGCGACCGGGAGTCGCGACGCAAAAGATCTGACCGTTACGTTACGTTATGTTACGTTGCTTCGTTATGTGCCTTACTTGCGTGCGTGTGCTCTCTCCTGAGTCTCTCTCTCTCTCGTTTACGAAGCAGCGACTCATATGCTTCGGCCGGGAATCGAACCCGGGCCGCCCGCGTGGCAGGCGAGCATTCTACCACTGAATCACCGATGTTACATTAAAAATCTATGCAAAGCTGGTATTCGCAGTGCTGGTGATCTACTTCAATTTGTTCGGATAAATTTTTACTATTATTTCCATTATTCTTTTTGCACGATTGATCTTTTTTGTTTATTTACAGTATCGGTTGTCAGGACGGTAGGTTGTGTTAACTGGTTTCTAAGTTTAACACGTCGGTAAGTGATTTACTTACCGTTCAGACGTCGAAAAGTAATAAATAGCATAAAAACAATTTCACCAAAATGCAAAATATATTTTTAACTGATCGTCACCTTTGACATTTCGTTCATTTCGAAGAAATTTAAATTATTTTATTCGGAATTTATTTCAATACGATCGCGCAAAAAATGGTGTAAGCATCTCGAACGTTAAGGGTAATTACAACGTTTGCATGTAGATTCCTCTAGTAAAATTGGACAAAATGATATGAGGATTAAGGGGTCTAGCACATTTACTTTTCGGGTGTTGAAATTTTGAAAACTTGAATGTTTTAATTCGATAACTTTAAAATGGATGGATACATTGATTTGACATTTGGCAGCTTGTTTTTAAATGTAAAAGGGCATATTTTGATAGAAATAGTAGTTTATGCAACTAGTGTGGATATGATGGCCATATCGCACGAGGACGAAGTTTGAGCACGACGCCGTAGGCGGAGTGCTCAATCGTTCAATTGCGATATGGACAATCCACACGAGTCGAACAGCATATTTTTTCTACGACCCACTTAAGAAAAAATGTAGAAAATAAAAATTTCTATAAACTGTAATATAACTTCAAATTAAAAATTCAAGTTTATGTTTCCACTTATTTTTTTGTGGTAAACGTACAGTTCTTGAATGTCCAATTTGTATAATGCTACGGTTTCCCTTTTTAAATATACGATGCTGTTATAAGTAGATGTTACCAGTCGGACTCCCTCATGAAGGGTACCGTACCATTATCTATAATAATGAATATTCTGCTAAATATTTCAAACGTCTACCTGTTGTCGTTATTAGTATCAAGCAGAATAATTATTTAAAAATAAAATTAACAATAAAAAAAACTTCTTCACGGGGAATCGAACCCGGGTCTACCGCGTGAGAGTCTGGTTTGCTTACTACTCGACCACCGAGGAATATGCAAATTGTTTATCTATAACGTCAGATGTATTACATAATTTTATAAAATCTGAGGTCCCCTTAAATATCCATTTTATTCTGTTTTAAGTATTTGTTGTTAATTTGTACGGATTATTTCATATAATATTTTGGCATTTTCGCAACTCGTGCGCAAAAGTATAACTTCACGCACTTGTATCATAAATATCTATTGTGCCAATCAACTTAATGATAAGATTTTTATTTTTATTTATAATTAATACTACTGTATATTTTTGTTAAATGAAGTTTCATCCAGAGTAAAATAAATTCTTATATTAATATGTGTATTTATTTATTGATTCAAAAAATGTTTGCTTAAAAGGAACTCAAGTTCCTACCGTGTGTCCCGCGACACGTTCTACCTTTTTTATTACGTGCTAGTCATTACGTGTCAGTATCCGTAATGATCAATTTACTTAGTAACCAAATAGTAGGTAATATGGAATTTACTAGTATGAGAGTAAAAAAATTAAAATTAATAATTAGGGGGCATCTACCAAATTCGACCTTGTACAATTATGCTTTGTATATTTTTTTGTTTCCCTACGTCCTCACGTTTAAGTTCACATAACAAAAATTTTATTAGAAATATGAAAGCTCCGCAACATGTAGGTAGCCAAGCGGTCCAAGCGGATTTTGGTTCACGTACTACTCTATAAGCAAAGTCTATATATTCTAATAAGTCCGACCACTCTCTCGGCGACGCGAAAATCCCCCTCCTGCCGACACCCACCGTCTCACCGGCAAAACCCACATCTGATGTGGGATTTATTTATTTTTCAGTTCTGTTTGACTTACAAGGTGGTGTAGCAGAGCGTTGTATCGGGTGCGCCAAAGAAAGTGATCTTGAATTTTAATTTGTGCGAACGTTATCTGCACTGTGTTTTTGATTGTGTGCGATGCCTTCTTATGGAAATTATTGTTGCGTGGATTCGTGTAGAAACAATACTGCAATTCATAAGCAATTATCATTTTTTGGTCTTCCTAAGGATCCTTGTTTACGACGGCCAAGAAAAAAAATGGTCAGCCAATATTGGACATAAAAAGGAAAGACTATCAGGATTTGTCCACCGAAGAAGGAAATGCCCTGGTTTATATGGGTGGATATTTTTGCAAAAGTGTTTTGTTAAACACAAATGCGATATTTGCCTAAACTTTTGCAATAAGGAAGGTTGTGACCAATCCACATCATTCTGCGAAAAAAAGTCTATGAAGGTAGTAAGCAGGGACGGTTTGGAGGATTGACAGTTCCTCCAAAAATTTTCAGTGAATATCTGATTTCTTTAGAAAATATATTCACTGAAAATTTCAATGATTTATGTGTGCAGGATGATGTAGGAATGAACTTGAAGACCAAGTTGTCTACTATCGCATTTTCGCATCATTGCCCAAACTTCCCATGGGAATACCTGCTGTCCTTATATACAAGGGTGCGAATCTATTATACACTGAAATTTGCAAATTCCTCACTAAGGACCTTTAGAAAGAATAAAGAACATCCTAAATTGAAAATCTTGAAAAATTTATAACTATTCAAGTATTTATTAATTTTTAAGAATGTACATAATACTTATTTGTTTGTTGATATTTCATTATTTTTATTTATTTATTCAATACAACGCTACAGAGTACACTCCAAATGGACTTGACCTAAATAATTGTTCATTTGTATTCGTTTTGTCCCAAGTAGATGTTAAACTGTGTTATTTCTTTTATAATGATTATATCAACACAAATGTTCATTCGCTGATCATTCTGTATTAGCTATTAAGTAGTATCAGATATACGCTCGGATATACGTTATTGAAGTCTATGTTTATGATTTTTTTCATTCCATTCCTCGGTTAAAACAAAATTTCTAAAAAGTTACTTAGCAATAATATAATTTATATAAATTGCCAATATTTTTCAAAACAAGAATAAAGTCAAAATATTTTCTAATTGCACCCGGTAAATTCCTTCACAAATGAATTCACCGTCCGTCACCTCGTATACTACCAAATGACTAGCAAAAATACCGGCGTTTTCCGACGATCAAAGGAGTGACCGGACTTATTGGAATATATAGACTTTGCTATAAGCTTCGTCAGTACTGAACTGGGAGACCGCCGAGACCGGCGAGCGTTGTATCAACAATTTAACGTCACGCGACTACTGAAGCAGAGAGACAATGTCAGTCATAGAAGGATAGAAAAGCGAGAGATGGATTTTTATCCGATATTTTAGTGGTAGCAACCGAATTTCAATAAAGAATTGTACGGTCATAAGTAATTTGAGGATTCTGAGATTTTTATATAGTATTCATAAAGCTTCAAATTAGACTTCTTATCAATTAGTTTTTCCATTTAATCCATATTTAATTCTTTACAAGGGCTCAAACTTTGCTTAATATGTGTAATTACCTCATGATTCGTATTTTTTTCAACAAAATTTGATTAGCATTTCAAAGTTTTTATTCGATAAGAACTCTAAGTTCAACATTAATCTACATGATATATTTTTTTCTCAATTTTCAATACATCCATTACCTCAAAATTCTTTGCCAAAAATACTTCGATATTTTGTCAAATCGCTGCCGATAGATTCCCCTTAAATACAAAAACAAACTTCCATTTTAGGGGGTAGATTAAAAAATTTGTACGGGGAGTTTAAAAAACATTTTTTTATCATTTTAAAATTATCATTTTTGGGGTTTTCAAAAAAATATACAAAAATTGAAAACTACTCAGCATAAAATATTGGAAAAATTAAATGAAAATAGTTCTTTCCTCATACAGGAAATCATTTAAAGAGAACATGATTTTCTTACGAAAACTTCTTTACTCGTCACTCAGGGTAGTGATGAAATAAAACCTAGTGAGTTGAAAGCCGAACGTAAGTTTTGATCTAGAAGGTCATCTGACCTGAATAGAAGTGTAAATAAAAATGTATTAGAACGTAGATTCTAAAAATGATATATTAAATAAATATGAGCAGAGACTTGAAAGACATTTATCAGTAGAAAATGGAATTTCTCAAAAACTACCAAAAATAATCTCGTCATTAAGAAAGTTACAACCTAGTCATTTCCTAAAATAGAAATGAAAAATTGAAAAATCGGTCAGACAAATTTAAGGTTATGTAAACAATTTGTTTATAATCCTCATGGGTGCATTGGCCTATTCATTGAATACGACGTGATGGTATTACCTAATTGGTGTATCCCGAAATTTTTTGTTTATTTTATATTTTTATATATCGAAATTTTAAATATTATTAACAAAATCAAACTTTTAACCGTGACCTCGCTGTTTAAAAATATTATTTATAATATTTCTTAATTAAAATATATGCAATATATTAATTATTGCAACATTATGAAAAAGTTACTTTCAGCTGGTATGATTTATTTAAAAAAAAATGAACTATATATAAAGTTATTTTTACATTAATACTGAATTAATTCATTTTTTGAATTTTTTCCAACAACATTTCCATCCTCTCTTTCATAACAGGTTGTCCTTTTTTGGTTTTCCTCGAAAGCTTTTTATATTTCAATGCTTTTTCCTTTCGATATCGTTTTATAGCTTCATCTTTCTCAGTTTTACTCTTCAACAACTCTTCCTTTTTCTTTTCCTTGTCCATTTTTATTCGGTTAAACTCATGGCGAGCTTTATAAAAAGGTTTTGCTTTAATTTTGTCAGTTTCAGAATTGGAAACTGGAACAGTATCTTCCGTTTTAGTAGTATCATCCCATTCTTCATCATATATTTTATTTTTGGGATCATTGTAAATTTTTGCAACATCAAATTTATTATCATCATCTTTGACTTGTTTGTAAAAATCTTTTAAAACTGATTTTTTCCTATTGTCTTCCCATTGTTGCAGTTTATATTTTTTACTGTATTTCTTTAGTCGATACAATTTTTTATCGAAAGGTTTTTTCTGCTGTTCTGTTTCGACTTCCTTGCTGCTATCAGGATTTGTTTCCTTATTTTTCGGATTAAAGGTTCGTTGCTTTTTACTTTTTACAAAAAAACCTTTGTGGCTGTTACTTGGTATTGATTTGCCTTTGTTTTGAGACTTTTCGGGATCAATTCTATTCTCAGCCATTTTTATTTCTCTGGTAATCACTTGAATAGATCTAAAAAAAATTAATGTCCTCAAAGTTGATATCTAATGTACTGGAAGTAGTTATTTATACCTAGTAAATCTATTTTCTTTTTACATTAAATAAATAATTCAACCCAATTTCAGTATCATTTATAATTTTTGTAAATATGTAAATCAATATTTATCAACAATTTCTCATCACTTCTCACCGGGGAAAATAGTCCAGTCTACATGTTGAAAACGTGAAAAATAGAGATAAAGCTCCTAAAAATATGAGCAATAACTCATTGGATTCGGAATGACCTCTAGAATAATGTGTTTTGAGGATTTTACTGCACGTAAAAAATTGCAATTTTTAATATTTAAAGAAATTTTTTTTACTATTATGTTGTAAAAAAAAATTTCTTTAAATATTAAACTTGTCTATTTGTTTATAAACAATTTCTTAACAAATGATGTAAAAATTTTTTTCATAACATTTCTTGGACTTTTAATTTTTTGTTAACTTTAAAAAATTATTAATAACAAAATAATTAACTTTAATAAACTTTTATCGCGGTATCTTGTTAGTATATACAGGGTATACCAACCTTACGACAAACTTCGGTATATGGGTTATTTTAAGAGATATCAAAAAATGTTATCAACAAAAATAGAAGATTTGTTGAAGGTCCATATTTTGAAATTATATCGAACTATACAGAGTGCTGCATAACTCCGTTACAAACCAAACATATGATTTTTCAAATGGGAACCCCTGTATATTATACCGAATTCGGATTGGTTACATTTTTTTAAGCTTTTGATATCAGGTTTTGCCACGTTATACAGAGTCCTTCAAAAGATATGGACACGTTCATGTGAAAATCGTAGATAAATCAACGCTCTGTAGCTTGTTGTACGTTGAAGAAAAAAAATGTATTTTGCCAAACAGAGTTTCGTAACATGATGCAATATCTCCGTATTCTATTAAATTTCAATTATATTCTTTCTTTTATACAGGGTGAACGGAAACTCGAACATGTCATTTTCTTTCTTAATTCAAATGGAACACCCTGTATTTTATAGCAAAAATAGAGTCTTCGATTATGTAACTTTAATTTTTGTCAAGCATTCCCTATACCCAAAATTTATAAAAACACAGTTATTTTGTAATATTTATTGTAAAATTTAACTACTGATCTATTATGTGAAAGACTTAAACGTTGTATGTAACAAAAAATGCTAGTTAATAATAAATTTTAATGAAAAATGTATTCTAAACCAAGCTAGCCACCAAAAGTATAATTTCAATCGTAATATTAAACTAAAGGTTCAAAATGTTCACCGTTAACATCAATGCAATGCTGCAGAATAGTTCAAATTACATATTGACTAACATTTCTCAGCATATCAACGTTAGCAGATTGAAATGCCGCACTAATTATCTCTTTCATGTCATCTCTAATAGCCGGGAATTTTATAAACTTAATCCTTACAAGGCCCGAACCTTCAGTTTAATATTACGGTTAGGATTATAATTTTGGTAGCTAGTTTTGTTTAGAATGAGTTATTCATTAAAATTTATCATTAATCAGGATTTTTTGTTAAATACAACGTTTATTGCTTTCACATAATAGGTCAATAATAATATAGTTTACAATAAATATTACAAAATAAAATTCTATAAAATTTGGGTATAGGGAATGCTTGACAAAAATCAATGTTACATAATCGAAGCTTCTATTTTTGCTATAAAATACAGGGTGTTCCATTTGAAAGAAGAAAATGACAGGTTCGAGTTTCCGTTCACCCCGTATATAAGAAAGAATATAATTGAGATATAATGGGATACGGAGATATTGCATCATGTTACGAAACTCTGTTTGGCAAAATACATTTTTTTTTCTTCAACATACAACAAGCTACAGAGCGTTGATTTACCTACGATATTCACATAAACGTGTCTATATCTTTTGAAGGACTCTGTATAACGTGGCAATACCTTATATCAAAAGCTTCAAAAAAATGTAACCAATTCGAATTCGGTATAATATACAGGGGTTCCCATTTGAAAAATCATATGTTTGGTTTGTAACGGAGTTATGCAGTACTCTGTATAGTTCGATATAATTTCAAAATATGGACCTTCAGCACACCTTCTACTTTTGTTAATAATATTTTTTGATATCTCTTAAAATAACCCATACACCGAAGTTTGTCGTAAGATTGGTACTCCCTGTATATAAAAAAGCCAAACATTTTTAGGTTTATTATTTAAACTTTTATGTCGTCATTTATGAAAACGGAGATAGGAAAAAAATTCGTTAATCAACAATTGCATAACGTTTTGAAAAATTAATTTGAAATTTTTTTTCCAACTGGCATAAATTCTTTCAAGTAAGTATCTGGATGATACCATAATTTATTTAAATTTTTAAATTCATATTTGTTACTATAAAAAAATTATTTTCTGTAGTACGCCGTGTTTAGCGGCAGAGCACCCATTCCGTAATCGCTGCGCTGAGCCCCATTTTCAGCGTTAAATTAAAACTATTAATAATAGAGGTAGAGTTCCGGAAGCTGGAACTTTTTTTTTCGGAAATCTCCTCTTTTAGGACCTTTTTTCCAAATATCGTAAATATTAATAGTTTACGAGTTATTAACAAAAACCTGAATACCTCTTTTTTTTCATCTTATTTTGTTAATAACAATTGCAATTTTTTACGTGCAGTAAAATCCTCAAAACACATTTTTCTAGAGGTCATTTCGAATCCAATGAGCTATTGCTCATATTTTTAGGAGCTTTTTCAACTTGTAGACTGGACTATATATGATAATATTTCTTAGGTAAATTTCAATATTCAACACTAAAATTTGACTTTTCTTTTATAAAATTTATTCATCATTTCTGTAATATCATTGTTTATTAAATATTATTTAATTTGTGTTGACCGTTTATCAATTCCAAACAATGATTTTTCTTATCTTATCAATTGTTTAAACTATGTACTATCGTTATAAATGGATAATGTATTACCTTATCACGAACTACAGTACTACATAAAAATATTGTACTCTCCAGAGTAATGTGTTATTTGTTAGAGAAAACAATCAATTTTTCAAATGAAATCAAAAAGTGATTAATTCGGGACTCGACCTCGGCGTAATACATAAGATTAATTATTATTTGGCATTTTCAATTTGACAGTAATTACTGACCCAATAGTGATAAAAATATTATTTGTTTGTTATTGATGAATAGGGCCGCACTAAGGGGGAGGGCCCCAAACATTTTTTTATCAAATTTCAATTATTCTTATAGAATATAGAACTTTCTTTGCTTAAAATAATTGAGGTTCCCAAATTCAAAAAGTAACGACGATTGCGTTCGGCTGATAGCTCCGGCTGCAGTGTTGGAAAAACCCGGTTTTTTTTAACCAAGACCACTGGGCTTTTTTGGGTTTTATTAGTATCTTTCAATATTTTTTTAGATTATATTCAGATTTTAGTGAAAAAAACATATAAAAAGAAATGCTGTTCATAAGAAAAGTAATTATTTAAATGACCCTTTACTTTACAATTACGTCTTATTTTCGGGATAGCTTACCAACTGTATTATAAAATACGACCTCCACATGCAAATAGGCGAAATACAGAAATAGACAAGGTAACTCCCACCCCCGAACTTTAAAATTACGTTTTAATAAATTTTATCCAAAAAACCCATGGGTTTTTTTCAGTGGGTTTCACCCAAAAAAACGCAGTCGGCTTTTTTGGGTTACCCACTGGGTAGCCAACACTGTCCGGCTGCGAGTTTCACCCTAATAAAAGAGATTTATTTAAAAGAAATCACAGTTTAAATGTGTCACACTGTGTATTTTGCCACAAAGAAAGAGAAATATTATATGAAACTGAGTGTGAGAGTAGGAGACCTACATAAACAACAACTTTGTGCGACACACTCACTGTTGGTAACTCATTTCATATGATAGTCATGTAGTTGAACGCTGAAAACCACAGTTGTCGTGGCCATTGGGACTGATTGGGACTCAAGACATGTATAAATATCAAATAATCATGCCACAGGCCGTGGCGAAAGTAGTAACCAAGTGCCACATTATTGTGAAAAAAAGTATCACTATTTAACCGGCATAAAAATGTACATAGGTAGAAAAATAGTTCAAGTACTTTCCAATGTATTCCCACAGAGGTAATCACAGTTACCTGTTCGTAAGTAAATTAATAATTCAAATTGGTTTGCGTTCAATTATTTGCATTTTTAACTGCACTCTTTTTGTTTTCATATTTATTTTTGTTCAGTTCTGTTTACTTCAGTCATATATCATTAATTAATATTTTCTGTTATTCATTTTTTCACTTCTTTATCCTTTCGTTTTTATTATTTAAGATCAATAGGAAAACTGCTTTAACATAACTTCTTTTACCACTAACTATTTGTGATCTTTTACATGAAATATACATATTATCAATTTTATTCGCATATAACATATATAACACACTGAATCAAGAATATAGAGGTGAAAGCTATTATTTTTCTATTTTACCGTAAGCTTACTCTGACAACATCGTGGAAAATTTCACTTGTCAGTGTCAAAATTGTGGTACTGCTATTTTTATTTCGTCTATGCTGTGCTTTGTTGAGTTGTTTGCATTTGAGCATGTCCACAAAACAAAAAAGATATCCCAATTTCACGGTGTCAGAGCGACAATAAATAAAATACAAACAAAACCTATATGCTACTAAACTACTATTTAAGAATCAAATAAGCTTCTCGATTTCACCCAAAACGATAATAACACAATCAAATTTAAAGTTGAAATAATCTTTGTTGCAAAATGTAAGCAAACATGAAAAAATAATGACACAGTTGTCAGTTAGAATCTATGGTTAGAATAACGGAGAACCACTTTCTCGTATTTAACTGTATGTTCTATGGTTAACATCAACTTGATAGTGGCAGCTATTATAGGTTAGCCGAAAGTTTGACTGCCAGCTAATGCAAACTGGCAGTTGATAAACACTTTGACCAACAGCTAAGATTTAGCCGAGGGCTACAATATTTAACCGAGCATTGATAAACCCGCCCTTAGTATATAGACATTTGATAAAGTTTCATAATAGTGTAAAACATTCCAGAATGACATCACCGACAATTCGGCCATATTGCTGAGGATATCATATTCTATTTAGTTTTCATTGTTTACTTGTAAACAGATGACAGTGAGACTTTAATTAGTTAAAAGTTCTTAAAATTATCTTCTGTATGTTCCTTGTGGTATATTATTCATTCTTTTTTTAATTTCTTGGGAAATTAAACCACAATATTTTTAAATTCTTTATTTCAACGTTTCGGTAGCGTTCCAGCTACCGTTGTCAAGAAAAAATGAGTAGAAATTAATTTTTTATCCCTAACTGACACAACAGAAAAAATTTGACAACTAGACAATCAAAAATTATTTTGAAGTTTAAGACTGCAAAATTTTGTTATCAAATTTTTATTAAGGTCCATTCATAGTAGATCATATCTGTGGCAAAATGTGAAATGAAACACTTCATTTTATGACATTCCAACGATATGATAGTCTACTAGAAATGGAAATCCAGTGAAGTGCACGTTCCAGGAACGGTTTTTATTGGGATAGCGCGTTTCTTTCGCTTATATTGGAAATGTTAATAAAACGCGTTTCTTAATAGTTTTTTTGTGTATGAATATTTAAGTTTTTGAAATATGTATACTCAGTTTTGTGATTTTGTGTATTGAAATGTGTATCGATTAACAACTATTCAAATTATTTATCTTAAATGCTAATCTTAGTGTTGTTAAGTGTGGAATGCTTGGAGCAAGAAATAAGAAATCATTTCTTTTTTGGTTTTCTCTAGGTAGAGTTTGTTCAACCATCCTTTGCCGTTACGTCATACATTGTGTGGCTTGCTCTCTCATTAATGAAATGGATGAGACGGAATTATGACGTCATTAACGTATTTTTTATCTAAGGTCGACATAAATTTTATCTGTTACTTTTGACAGTTCAGATGTCATATTTTGAAAACAATTCTTAACATAAATGTCATTGATTATAATTCTGAGGTTAAGTGTAAAATAACATTCAAGTAATATGAGACATACATAAGACAGATGAATACATCACCCATTATGAAAAAGGGCAAAGGAAGGC
This sequence comes from Galerucella tenella, assembly GCA_910591685.1. Lineage (NCBI taxonomy): Eukaryota > Metazoa > Arthropoda > Insecta > Coleoptera > Chrysomelidae > Galerucella > Galerucella tenella. The sequence goes on along the minus strand of CAJUYH010000422.1, from coordinate 10,249 downwards.
TGAACAAACTCTACCTGAATATGTTGCTATTAAATCACATAGCTCCCCTGTTGTTTGCTTTTTTCGTCGTCTAACACTTCAATCATTTTTTAATTAATATTTATTAGGTACATTGATATTGTTCTAAGTCTCTCTGACAACCAACTGACTTATGCAATATGCCAAAACACACAAACTTCAACGTATAATTTGATGAACAATAAGTATACAGAAAATTCAATTGTAAATTTAGTATATTCTTTAAAACAATAAAGGCATAGGTACAGAAGTTTTCATGTTGGAAAAATCCCTTATGTAAGATTTGATGTAAAAATATTTACAATGGTAGGATTTCACTTGGAAACTAATAGTATTAAAGCCCGCTTAACAGTTTGCAATTTTTCTTGATCAAAAGTATAAGCTCCTGTCAGTCCTGTCCCAAATCAATCTGGTTCGATTTGTATTGCTGCAATACATAGCAAGGAGAATTGCGAACTTTAAAGTGGGCTTAACAAAAAAGGAAGCATGAACTACACATTTTGTTTATTAAATGAAATAAATAATAAAAGTAACAATTAACTTGAATGGAATATACCCAATATACTTTCTTAAAAATAAAACAATAAACAACACATATAAAAATGATTGTAAAGATTGAACTAATGAATAATTTTATATAAATAAACACAAACTGAGAAATGTGGTTGTCACTTGCATCAAAAGAGCTGTAAGCTGAGAAGAAAAACCAAGGGCAGAGAGCTATGCAATGGAGGCAGTATCCAGGGTAATATGTCTAATAAAAAGAATAAAGCTAGATATTGAGCCACTCCAATTCTAATCTAATCAAAAGAGCTGTGTGAAATGGGCTGTCACTAGGCAGCAAAAAATCCCAACTTACATTAACAAAAGGCTCCTCTAAGTTTAAAAACAAGGTAAAGGAAAGTAAGGGGTTAGGTAAAACAATATGGTTGAATCATGATTATTGGCAGTTAGAAAAAAATTATATTTTATCGTCTCTATGTTTTCTGATTTTCCTTAACCATTCTAAAATTTAATTCTCAGTTCATTGGCATTTTTTTTAAATCTTAAAAAATATAACTCAGACTTTTTCTATGAAAATCGTGCTCATACTATTGAAATATTCCACTGCTTTAAGTAATTTACTTGATACTCATAAGTTATTTGTATGTGGTTGAATATTATTAAAACTGTGTTTTCTCTAGTTTAGGAATGAACCACTGGTAACTGATTTTTTTTATATGGATGAACTTTGAAACTTGAAATACATATAACGTCAGCAACTGAGTAATTGGATTTAAAAGCATCTGGTAACTTCATATTAATTGTTTGTTGCATATCATGTAGATGATTTGAAGTAAATGATTTTTTATTGTTGAGTACTAAATTGTGATCAAAAAAATAGTGTAAGCTGTTGAAGTTGATATTTGAAAATACTTTTATTGGTCGATTCAACAGCATTGAGATGACTCACAAATAAAAATGTCCAGTGTTATTTATGGACGTTCGTGCAATATCGGAATGTTTCATATGGATTTGGTAACCATATTCACGTGTTTCATAATTAAAATCTAGGAATTAAATACAAATTAAGACTGTTTATTGTATACATAAATTGAATGCCATCTATAGAATCCTCGACAGATTCTGACATGTAATTCAGCAAAAAAATGTCCTCTTACCTTCGGTAGCCACCCTCTGGGTTCGATTAAGTTTTTCGGTGGAATCTTGAGTTTTTGATTAAACAGGTGTGTCAAAAACACGTGGGTCCTTCGTCAATCAAGAGTATTTATCACTTTTTTGCAGCACTCGACGAATATCATTCCTATTTCCGTGAAAATGTCCACGAAAAAGGTAAACCCAAAATTACCCAGTGTCGAAGTGAAGTGTGAAACGAAAAATTTTGACATTGACAGTCACAAAGCTATATTGTCATGTGGTGGTTTGTTATGCTTCCGCGTATATAATAACCAATGAAATGTAATTGTATCCAGTTGAACCATAGAATAATCCTGTTGACCTGCTATTGGCTGAAAATAAAATCATGTTTGGCGTTTCATTAGTAGAAAAACGTCTTAAAATATATATTTTAATTTAAAAACCCAGAGTAGGTTTTAGGGTAAGTGGATAGAGAAATTATTATTATTATTTCTCTGTGAGTAAATAATAAATATATATATAATTTATTTGTTTATTTAACACAGTTAATTATAATTTATTGCTGATTATGTCCTATGCTGTTTTTCTAATTCTTGAAAATTAGAAAATTAGTTTGGTCAATAATTGAACTAGAAATATTCTTGTAAACATTTTAATACCATATTTGAACATTGCAATAATTCTAAGTGAGAAATTCACATATAAAGTCTAAAAAATTTATAAACAAACAAATGCTCGCCTGGTATTTTTCTTTGAAAAACCATTTGACCTTTAAAGCCCAATGTATACATATACTCCACTATTTCCAATGGTTTATTCTCTTTCAACAAAACTATGTAACAAACTCCTTTTTCAGAAAGTAAATTTGGTAGTGCTTCAAGTAATTTATTGGTAATTTCCCTACCATTACATCCTCCAGCCCAAGAACGATTTAAACCTTTTCCAGAGAGCTCACATTCTTCGGTAATTACATATGGAGGATTAAATAATATTATGTCAAATATATTATTCTTAAAAATAGTTAAAAGGTCCATAGTGATACATTCCACATGTGTATTATTCAATGTACTAGTTAGTTTAGTAGCTGAACTGCATTGCTGATTTATGTCAGTTGCAAAGTATAAGCATGATGACTGAAAAAGCTGATATAATGCACTAATAACTACACCACTTCCCGACCCAATCTCAGCTACAATACTGGGTTGTAACTTTTTTAAATATAAATAATCACTTTCAAGTGCATCCAGAAACAAAAAAGTATCTTCACTAGGTTTGTACACATCAGGAAATTGATCTAAATTATAAATTGGAGTTTTGAGAGTCATATTAACTTGATACACTGTTTTGTGGTTCTTCACTGTTTTCAATAACCACTTTTCTTTTTAAAACTTCCTTATCCAAGTTACTGTGTACTCTGTTTAATCTTTCCTGCGTATTTTGCAGTATATTAGTTAGTACTGTCACCCTCTGTTTCGCATTGATAAGTTTTTTAACGTAAATGTCCAAGTCAACGGTTTGTTGTTGGGATTCTGAAATCGATTTCAATTCTTCACCAAGACTTTCAATACATTGTTTAAGTTCCAGCTGAGAAATTCTACAAACAGATTGATATTATTTTTCCTATTCCTCAATAAAAAATTTAATCGTAATATTCCAGCGGACGGCATTCAATCTCCACGAAAACCACTTTATACGTATTTAAATAATGTTTTACCTTGTTGCTCGAACTCTTTCATCTAACTGATCCACTGTGGGTTTAATTAGTCCCATTAAACCCTCGGCGAGGGTATCTCGTGTAGGATTATCACAAAAATTTTCCGTATTGTCATCCAAAGATGTGGCGGTACTCTCGGAATCCAAATCCATTGCAGCCGTAGTTGTGTTGTGGGTGGGTGGTTGCTAATTGAAAATAAACTGAAGTTAGCAGGTAGACAAAGCTGTAAGTTATCTGTGGCCTGTGGCTTTATTTTGATTTAAATGCCTTAGCTGAATGGACTATCAGCACTTCGACGGCATTAAATATGTGTTCTTTTGAACCGAAAGTTTATACGCATGCACGTGGAGATGGTGATATGGATGAAGCCTCATCAGTCACCTTTTTATCTTTTCAAAATATTGTGAATAGATGATTTTCTTTATTTAAAAAGAATAATACCTGCCTACTTGTCTTAGAGCTTTACACAAAAAATATGAATAAAGAAGAAGTACTATGACAGCTACTAACATTGCTTACCAACTTCATATTAATAATAAACCCGTCTTGTGTCATGGATGTTGAAAGTTTGTTTGATGCAAAAAAACAAAAATAATTTTCCTTGACCTGTCAGGCTCAATTGCTATCAACACATTTTCCTAAATTTGTCGTGTAATTTGTTAACATAATATTTCATAAATAATGGCTGAACAGTAAGTATTGTATACATCTTATTAATCAGCCATTTGTTTTTGTGTATTATCAATTATTTATGTTTTAGAAATGATAACAACTGGTTTGGCTCGTGGTTAAATGCAGCAAAGAATAAGGTATTTATATAGATCATATTTATTTAACAACGTAATGCTTGAATAGTTTTTAAAATTATCTATGGTAAAATATGTTTTTACAGTTGTACATACTTGTATTGTGTTGAAGCTTGAATGCGTAGGTACCTATGTAAATACCAAATGGAAGGGTATGGTATTTGTTATGAATATAGATTATATGTTTACTGTCGCAGATGCCATAAAACTGTTTCTTTACTTTTGTGAATCATTTGAATTAATATAAATATATAATATGAATTTTCTTCAATTATCACTAATATTTGTACATTAAAAAAATTTCCATTGCCAAGTATTTCAACAGAATGGGCACATATAAATCATTTTGCTTTTGTTTTTTTTTTGCAGTTATATTGCCTGAATTTAAATTTTTATTCAAGCAATGTATTTGCTTACTTCAAATAATGAAAAATGCAAAAATAAACAGATTGTCTTATAAAAGTAAAATATTTAATATAAAAGATTATTTCATAAAGACGAGGAATCTTAAGATACTGTTTTATTTTACTTACCTTCATCTTTTTATTTTAGGGTTCAGAAGTATTAGAATTTGTAAAGAAAGATTTAGAAGAGTTTGGAACAGCTGTTAAAAATGAAGCTAGTAGTGTAGTATCTTCTACAGGAGCAGTTCTTGAGAAAACACTTAGTGTAAGTCTTAATACTCATTAAATATCATTTTCTTACTAATGTAAACTGAAGTAAAAATCCCTACCCAAAATAAAAATCTAGCTTTAATGACATCCATATTGATTTCCTAATTCATATCTTGAAAAATTTACTCCATTCTCTTTTTGAGACATTCACTTGAGTACCCCTAATTTTTTGCTTCACTCTTAACAGCTCTCATAAAGCTGCTTAATTGAATTGTAATGAGTTATAAAGTATATTTTCTAGGTTACTTCTTATTCAATTCAAAATTTATGTTATTTTTTATCTTTTCAGTTAGATTCCCCTTCATCAACAGCTAGCAACATGAAAAGAAGCTTCAGTTCATTTATGGGTAAACTCTTCACTTATTAAATGTATTTTGTGTAACAATATGTATTTTTAGGACAAGTAAACAATGTATTAAATCCTAGTCCAGATGATTCTGATGCAGAAATGTTAATAGTGGAAAATTCAGAAACAGTAACTTTAAACAAATTCCAGGTAAATCTGAAACTTTATTTATAAAAGTACTTCGGTGAACACTTTTGCTGTTTATTATTTATTTATTGTTCTTTATTGGACTCTTACTTGTCACTTTTAAAAATTTCAACTCCCATAGTTTTAGATAGTTTGCTATGAAGCCTGATGTCTTTGGCAAGCTGGCTACTTGTGGTTTTTTTGGGTTTTATCAATAATATTACTTTGACTATTTATGAAATCCATTTAGCTTATGGTCATTTTAGACAGGGAGTTATGGAAATATTTAGCGATTTAACATTTTCCCTGTTAAGTCTGTCAATGCTCAAAAAAAAATGATTCAAAAATTCTCTCACATATATAAAATTTGTTATTAGTTAATATTTTTTTCAATTTAGTTTCAATAAATATTCTTTTAAGGCATACAATTATGGCAAACCATTTTTTACGTTTATTTTACAGAAAGCACTCTATGAGCTACAAAAGGACCCAATTACTTTTTTGGAGAATCCAGATGATTGTTTAAAAAAACAATATGATTGCTGGTTAGAAATTATAGATGATCAGTTAAATGACGATAGGATAGCAAAACATGTTAACAGCTCAGAAGTCCTTAAATCTCAGTATGCTAAATTAGTTCCTGAAGTTGTAGAGCATCAAACTTTTTGGAAAAGGTTCGTATCACCTGCAAATTATATACCACAAAAGACTTATTTATTATTATTATTCAAATATTTGGTATGTAGGAATTTGTTAATGAAATTTGTTGTTGTTATACTAAAGCAGTTATTTATGAATGCTCTGCATTAATTCATTTTCTTGCAACCTTGGCAATGCTCACAAAAGTGGATGATAGTGTGCTGGATATGTTAAGTTTCATATCAAGAGAAGACAATTAACAAAGTTAAATCAGAAATGGGTACTGTAATTTGTTTTTTATTTATCTTGTTTATATTTCAAATACAGTGAAACTTTACTTAACTTTTGAAATATGAAACTATAAACATGATATTTATCATCTGTGTTATCTTTTACCTTTAAAATATATAAATAAAGTAAAGGTATTTGTTACAAGTACAATATAGTAATTCTATTTATATTTATGAATATGTTTTAAGAATTTATTCTCACATACCAATTTTCTACAGGTATTTATTTAAAAAAGCTTTATTAGAAGACGAACTTGCAAAGCAAGAAGCGTTAGAACGGCGAGAACAAAAGGAAAAACAAGTTACTGAAGAAAGTCTTAAATGGGATCAAGGTAATTTATTTTGCAAAACTATATATTCTAGTAACAACCTTTCATACTTCAAATATAAGATATTTGAAAGTTTTAAAGACATTTTAAGGTTATTTAACAACAAATATTGGAAATAACATTTTTCCCTCTCATTTGAATTTTATCAATAATAAACATGTTTGAGAAGAAAAGGTTATTGTTAAAGTTAATATAGTTTAATAGTTAAAAATATAGTTGTAAAGCTCTATAAGTATAAAGGTTGTAGAACTATCATTGACCTGCTTTATCCCATAATTGATGAGATTGTTTTTCAGAAGATTTCGCCGCAGATATAGTATTAACAGAAGAAGAACAGATAAAACTTCTAGAGCAATACGAAAATGAAAGAAAAACTAGTCCTAAATCTAAACCTAGATTACCGATAGACGAAGAAATAATCTATAAACAGGAGTCTCCTAAAAAGAAACACAAAGAGGGCAATCAAGTATTAAAAGAAACCGAAAGTTCAGGACCCACTAAAACCGACAAAGCCGATTCAAGTGCTAGTTTAAGAAGTACCCCTAGTAGCAACAGTAGCTTAGATGGAGATTGGGAGAAAATAAGTGATACAGACAAGTAAATATAGGTTAAAAGTAGCTTTGGAAATCTCAACATGTAGCTGAGAGTTGTAAATTTTTATACAAAAAAAAAGAACGTGCAATTGTTTTGTATAAATTATATTGGTAAAAAGGAAAAACTTCCATTCTATTTTAGCAGTTATTAGATGAAAATGTTTGTAAAACTTTTTCTTGTGAATTATATACTTAATACCTGTGAAGTTATTATACTATTTGTTAGGATTCATTAAAATAACACTATTTTAATTCACATTACCATTGAACTAGGACACCGAACTAGAGCATCAGATGCTTATAGAAAGATTTATTTTATTATAACTTGACAAATTCTTTAATCAGAAAGCCACTGTCAATTAAAATTCCAACCATGTCAGTTTAATCTCACCGTGTAACTATAGTTTAGTTATTGGCAAACATCGACGAATAGGGTGACATTTATTGATGTCCTTTAAAACATTAATAGTGGTGAACAACAAATAAAATAAAGAAGATTGGGTTACACTAAACGGGTTGCTGTTTTCTACCATGTTGATTTATGTAGTGACGGTCTACGCTCGTGGGTTTTGTCATACCTATCGGGTTATTCCAGTGGTCTATCCAGGATTTTAAGACGTGAGTGTTCAATTTTTTAATTGCCTAGATTAAAAAGTATTTTTAATTTAAGATATTTTTTCACAATTACTAACATTTTTTTCTTGATATCCTATTTTGTCTCCGCGTTTTTCTTTGCTTGCCTAAAGATCGTCGGGGGTCCAATTTTTTTTAACTTGCTGCTCCCTCTCCTCTTTTCAATTAGAATGTCGTGTAATTTTAGTTTTAGAAGTATTTTTTTGTTGAAGAAATAGTATTTAAAATATGGGTGAGTGAATATGAATTATTTTTGTGACAAATGAATGAATAATATATTGAAGTATTATATCCCACTGATTTTTCAAGAAAATTACTTGGGTTAGTTTGCAACTGCTGCCAAAAGAAAGATTCATATTCACTTGAAATTTGTTTAAAGTTTTAATATGTATTTATTGCAATTCCTTACGTAACTTTACATAAAAGCAAATATGTAGCTCCTCAGCAGAAGGGATTATTCTAGATTTCTAGATATATCTTGCATTTACATGGTTTTGTGATACATTTTATAAATTTCTAAAACAATCTTTCTGGGTAATTCTGTGACCTTTTATAGGTCAATTCCGAAACTAATTTTATACCAATACAGATACATGTTGGTTGTTCAAAAAGCATATATTAAAATTAGAGGAAATACCTAATTATCTATATTAGTGTAACGGTTAACTATCCGATTCTTTGTATTTGATTATTTGTTTGCATTTTCTGAGATAATGAATGGAGATTTAGTTTATTGTTACTATCTATTTTTTTGTATTTATTTTTTTTTGTTTACTTGGTACGATATTTTTGTTTTTAAAAACCTTGTACCTAGTCTTATTACTTATGATACTATATTTTATAAAATGTTCGACGAAAAATATAAATATTGGTAAATATAAATTTGTTTTATTCTTCTATAAGAAGTCTGTGTTGTAATTTGAGATTTGCGGCTGAGCTTCTACTCGTTCATGAAAAGGCCATGCTATACCTAAGCAAGACAGTAGATTATCTGTAATCCAGTAGGTATAATAAAAAAGAAGAAATTTTTTGGTTATAAATTACAGCAAAATATTATTTTTAATACTATGAAAACTGAAAATATTAATTCTGGTGATCCTATCTGGACCCAAAATGTTGAATTGTTAACGCAAGAAGTAAGTAGTGTTTACATAATGATGCCACTATGAAAAAGTATTAATTTTTGAATAAAGTAGTACATATCTTGGAGCGACATGGAGTTCTCTCATAAACAGTGAAAAAATAACAATAATCAATTTAAAAAATATAACTTTAGTAAGGACACTTATATTCAATAAGCCTGATTGTTGATAATCTCCTAACCTTAAATGATAAACTATTTTTTTCCATTATTTCATATAATTGAAGGTGATTTTTGTCCTTAGGAATGTTTACCATTGATAGGTAGCTCCCAAGTTTCTTCAATCCTCCAGCACTTGGATCCTTCAGTGATTGAAAATGGTCCTCAAAATATGGACTTGATAATTTTACCTTCACAGGAGTTTAAACATCCTGCAGTAGGTAATCCTTTTACCTTAACGAACAGTTATATTGTTTTAAAAGAAAACGGAGACACAAAACCAGATAAATTGAAAAATACAAATGATAAAACAAAAGATAAAGTGAAACAAAAAAAGAAGGATAACTATGAAGATATGTTGTATTATGTTTGCAATTTATGTCCATTTTTGTGCATAAAAGATTCCAAAATTAATGAACATTTAGAAAATGCCCATAAAAATAAAACTATGGTGAATTTGCAAGAACTAAAATGTCCTGCCTGTACAAATATTTTTTATCACAGAATGTCTTTAAGGTCTCATCTTATACATGATCACGGAGTAGGAAATTCAGACATCTCTTCCATAATTCAGGCAATACTGTATTATTCTAATAAAAATAAAAGGAAAGAAAAACAACAATTCCCAATTAAGCAAATAGAGGAAAAGACACCCACCAATAGTAATGGTGAGTAATATTTTTAACTATGGCTAAACTATGGGCAAATTTCACTAATATCTAGTCTGTACAAAGAAAACACGCTTTGAAATGTTAGCAGTAGGGTAACAGCATTTTCTGCAGGCTGGTACATACTGACTGGGCTAGTAATAAAATTCACTGTTGTATAGTAATTATTTACAAGAGTTAATTTAGTTGATTTGTGTTTTTGTAGTTGAAGAAGTTCCAACACCAGCAAATAGTACTAAACAGATTCCATCAAAATCCATATTTGATAGTGTGGTTAAAATTTCGGAAGCTATAACTACCACCAGCATAGATTCAACAAAAAATACGCAATGTCCTTTTACAACATGCAAAATAGTTTTTCCCGATGCCGAGAAATTAAACTACCACATTTCCTGTCATGCTGATACTGGTTTTGCATGTTTTGACTGTGGTGAAAAATTTAACTCTTGGAAACCATTAACCTCACATATGTGGA
>CAJUYH010000421.1:0-67722 GCA_910591685.1 Galerucella tenella | reverse complement strand
TGTCCACTAGCCCCATAGTCTGGAGGTGTTTCCTTAGTTGATAGTGGTCAGTCAAAAATCCTACTGTTAAAGGAAGGTTTTTCCTGGTCATCGCCAAATATTTCTTCGGCGCCAGCTTCCCAGGGTCGCCCAGGGTGATCCTGGCAAAACTGCATCCTTTGATTCCATCCCATCTCTTAAGGGATTGAGCATGGGTGTAACGTTTGGCTAGTTCCGCAATTGTCGAAGTCGTTAAGCCGTAGGTGTCACTGGGTCCTAGAATTTTCAGTCCAGCGGCTTCCCTGGCTAAAGAATCAGCAATGCGATTTCCTTTACTCCTGTCGTGCCCTTTAACCCACCTCAGGATAATGTTGTTATCTGCCGAGACGTCAGCTAAATCTTGGTGGCACTCTAGTACTAGCCTCGATATAACACGTTGTCTGTTCAAGGCTAATAGGGCTTGTCTACTATCAGTGCAGATTATCATGGTTTTGCCAGAAATTCCTCGTCTGGTTAGTTCTTTTGTGGCAATTGAGATACCAGCCAGTTCTGTTTGAACCACGCTGGTATTGTTTCCCATTCCCCACTTAATCTTGAGGCTCAGTGCTCTCGAGTAAACTCCACATCCTGAGCCTTCTTTCATTTTTGAACCATCTGTATAAATGCGTATTGCATTTGCAGCGTCTGGTTCTGTGTTCTGTTTTATTTGAATTTTGTAGGGTTTGTTAAACAGAAACCTGGGTTCAATTGCATCGTTGGCTGCCTGCAGCAGAGGTAGCGCAGTGAGCGCTTCCTGCCATAGGCTCAACCTCAATTGGCCCACTCCTACTTCGGGGTTTACACCAGCCGTGCGCAATCGTACCATGGCCATTAACGCAACCTCCTTGACGTGCAAGTCCAGAGGGGTCAGACCAGTAATTAGTTCCATTGCTGCGGTTGGTGTTGTTCTCATGGCTCCTGTGATGTTCAGACAAGCCATTCGCTGTATTTGATATAATTTTTGGATGGCCGTTGCTTGTAGAACTTTCGGTCCCCATGCAATTGCTCCATACGTTAACATGGGTCTTATTATTGCAGTGTAGATCCAGGTGACCACACGGGGTGACAGACCCCATGTGCGTCCCACTGTCCTCCGACACTGTTCATAAGCCACATATGCTCTTTTTGCTCTGTTGTGTAGATGAGAGTTCCATGTTAGTTTCCTGTCGAGGGTAATACCAAGGTATTTCACCTCTTCCGAAAAGTTTAGTTTGCTTTTGAAGATTTCGGGAGGTTTCAAACCCGATAAACTTCTTTTCCTGGTGAAAAGGACCATCTCAGTCTTTCTGGGATTGATCGACAGTGAGTGTTCCTTACACCATTTTTCAATTAATTTAAGCCCATCCTGCGCTCTGTCGCACAGTGTGTTCACAAATTTGCCAGTCTGCAAGATAACTATGTCATCTGCGTATGCAATTGTGTAGAATCCATTGTTGTTGAGGTGATTAATCAGGGTGTCTAGGACTATGTTCCACAGAAGGGGTGATAAGACTCCTCCTTGTGGACATCCCCTCATGACCAGTCCTCTTACTGTGATGTCTTCTACATTGATACTTATTGCTCTACTAGAGAGCATCTTGAGTATCCATTCTCCTACTACCAGAGGTACATTCCTGGAGTTGAGTTGTTGGGTAATTGTTGGAAAGGTTGTTTTATCAAACGCTCCCTCAATATCTATGAATATACCCAGGGTGGATTCTTTGTTGTCCAATGATCTTTCGATTCTGCCGACCACTTGGTGAAGGGCCGAATCAGTGGACCTTCCCGGAGTATATGCATGCTGATTTGGATGAAGTGGGTTGTGAACTAGCACTTCATCTCTTATATACCGCTCGCATAACCTCTCCATCGTTTTTAAAAAGAACGATGTGAGACTAATTGGTCGGAATGCTTTTGGTAAGGTGTAGTCCATCCTACCTGGTTTGGGTATAAATACCACTCGTACTTCTCTCCACTTACTGGGAATATACCTCAGAGCTAAAGAGGCTCTGAAAATTCCAACCAGGTGCGGCATAAGAATATCCATTCCCCATTGAAGTAGGGCTGGTCTTATTCCGTCAGGTCCTGGTGACTTGAAGGGGGAGAAGCCCGATATGGCCCACCTTATCTTGTCCTCATCAATTACTGCACTAGCAGATTGCCAGTCGTATTGTGAGGGTGTTGTTGGTACTTCCGTCCAGTTTGACGTTCCAGGAAAGACAGAACCTGGGAAGTGAGTTTCCATAAGAATCTCAGCGCTCTCTTGAAGGTTGGCGGCCTTGTCGCCATTTTCCCTTGTCAGGATGCCGATACTCTTATGGTGGTCGTTTGAGAGTGCCTTCTGTAGCCTAGAAATTTGTGGGAAGTCTTCGACTGCCTCACAATAGGCTCTCCAGGCTTCTCTTTGCTTTTGTCTGCAGACTTTCTTGAACTCTTTGAGGTTGGCTTTATACATTCCCCAGTCCTCTTCGAGTTTTGTTCGTTTTGCCTTGTTAAAGGTCGTTCTCGCTGTCTTTCTGAGGTGTTCCAGTTCAGGGCACCACCAGGTATTGGTCGTGCCACCTGTCTGAACCATCCTCATAGGACAGGATTCCTTATAGGCAATGTCTATTTTGTTTTGGATAGATACTGTGTACCTTTCCAGTTCCTTATTATTGCTGGGAGTCAGGACCTCTGTTTCCCGCAGAGCACCTTCTAAGAGTCGATTGTAGAGAGCTACATCCGTCCTCTTCGGGTCACGGGATTTTACAGTGGTCCTGAGATCCTGGCTTACCGTATAGGTCAGCCAGCGGTGGTCTGACATAGAAATATGATCCGACACTTGCCAGTCCTGAATTTTGTTTGATATTTTGGCTGTCGCCAGCGTAATATCTATTAATGTTTGGCTACGGGCGTTAATAAATGTCGGCTCCGTGCCTCTGTTTAAGATTGTTAGATCTTTCCTAATTATATATTCATAAAGAGACTTACCTCGGGCGTTGATATCCTTGCTGCCCCAGCTCAAGTGGTGTGAGTTTGAGTCGCAACCCAATATCAGCTCCACTCTGTGGTTGAGGCAGTGATCCACTAGTACCTCCATCTCTTTAGTCGGTGGTAGGGTGGTTGCATCTGAAGGTAAGTACACCGATGCGAGTACCAACGCCGTATATTTGCCTCTTCCATCTGGACATTCCACTTTAACCGCAGTAAGGTCTGAGGTGCAGAATTGTGCCATCGGAGAGACTCTGTATTTCCTTGGGACGTAAATAGCTGTCCTAGGTTGCTGATTGCTTGGTAGGCTGAAAATTTGACCCGTTAGGCTACTGAAACCAGTAATTTTGGTCTTTATTATCCAGGGCTCCTGGATCAAAGCTATTGCATCCTCCAATACATCAAGGCGGCGACATAGTGTTGCCGTTGCCGCCTTTTTGTGTTGGAGGTTGCATTGTATAATATTCACCTTTTTTCCAACGTCCTTGCCCATGAGTAGGTTGCATGGAGTTGGATTCTCTTTAGAGGTCCATCTGCTCCTCCGCTAGGGGAGAGACGACCTCGTTGTCTTCGGGTGCCTCCTCCGTCAGGTCATCGACTGTTTCGACGTCCTTTTCGGGACCCATGGTGGCCTTGGGGTCAATGTCCACTTTATGTGGCTCGACTACCAAGGACCTCGGGTCTTCAGAGGTGCCCCCTGCTTCCTTCCTTGTTACCCTAATAGTCAATGAGGTGAACGCATAGCTCATCCTCATCGACTTCTTCTTGAGGACAGCCATATCCTCGTCTCCAATTCCGAAGACGAAGAGGTGTCCTTCTGGGTTCACCTTTACCTCATGGTGGAAAGTGCACCACCTTGCCACCGTCAGATCAGGGTTCTGCGCCCTAAGCCGACCAAGAACCCTCTCTTTTTCACCGGATGTCGTCTTATGGACGTCCTCCGGGATCCAGAGCGAGGCCTTGGTCAGCTTAGGGAGCCTGTCCACACTAACGATCGCCAGCGATGCCTCCTCCCACGGCTTGAGGTTTTTTGTGGCTTTTTTCAGCCACTCTAGCGTCCCGTCGTCATCGCAGACCACTCTGATGATTTCACCGGAGTATGTCCACGACTTAAACGTGGGCGCTTTGCTGTTGCTGCTGGAGGCGGAGAAGATAATCTTGTCCAGTTCCTCTAGCAGTTGATTTTTAATGATTCTTTCCCGTTCTGCGGTAACCTTACCGTACGGGTTAGTCTCATCTATAATAGCAACCTTGAGGTGTCTCAAGGCGGCATCCGAAAAGGTTTTGGAAGGCGCGGCTACATTTCTGTCGCTGCGCGGCTTCTTCAGCCTTCTTGGAGTCCCCTCCGTGGAGGTGCTCAAGTGAGGGCGCTTACCTGCAGGGGCAGCCGGTTCCTTGCCTTTATTCAAAGCGGAGCTCTTGGCGCCGGCCGCAGGAAGTGCCTTTGTTGTTGGAGGTGGAGTGGGGGAAGAGGGGGGTGCACTTGTAGCTGCTGCCACCCCTGATTCCTTCGCTCTCTTCCTCCTCTTGGCTTCGGCGCCGCAAATGCGCTTTCGCCTAGGCCTTTGTGTTGTATCACGAGGTGATCTTCCATGTCCAGCCTCATTCTGTGCAGTATTTTGGGGTGGACATTTCTGTTCATCCCCAGCTACTGCTTTTGATTGAGGTGAGCACTTCTGTCCAGCCTCGGGATTTGTTTTTAATTTGTGTTCGTACATGTGTGTTCCCACGAGTAGCAAGGGAAGGGTTGGTCACCTCTGGCAGAGCCCCGCATTACCAGAGGAAGGCTAATTACAATGGGGTTCCGCCCGGTTCCCCAAGGGGATCGTTCTGCGACCGCATATCACCCTGCGGCCATTCAGCTGTCAGCACGATTCCTTACACCTTAGCTTGGGTAGGCTGGTCCGCGGTGGCATGTTTCGCAAAGGCTTTTGGGGAGGTTTAGCTCCCCTCACCCTACTTATTTCTGCCACTGACCAAGGGACCGGCGACGCAGTCCCTTGGCCGTTCCCCTATCCGCCACCTGGGGACGCGCCCGATAGATAGCCCAACCCACGGGCTACAATCACTTTACTACAAAATGTCCTATGAATTATCGTTTTCATTTTTCTAAATTAAAGTGTACCGTACCTACTAATTATTTGGACTAGTAGGTTTTTAAAATAAAACAAAAAACAATAGTAGGCATTAAAAACGTCAACCACATCATTAGTTCAATATTTTTGTACAAATTGTCAAAACTGATACCAATTTCCAATTAGCACGAAATTTAAAAGTAAATTAAGAATAATGGCACATTTATCAGAGAAACAACGCATCCAAATCTTACTGTTTGTTGGATATGGTGATCACAAACGTACCCATGACGAAGTAACTCATCTTTTTAACGATTTAAATCCTGAATGCCCTCCTATAAGTATATCTACAGTGACGAGATTAGTAAATAAATTCAATGAAACTGGTAGTGTAAAAGATATTCCTAGGTCTGGTAGACCGGAAAGTGCAACTAATGAAGGTAAAACTTTAGATGTTTTATTTGATGTTCAAGAAAACCCTAAGACATCTACAAGTATATTGGCAAGAAATCACGGTTTTTCTAGACAGTCTATATAAACTATTTTGCATAAAAATAACTTTCATATAAAGTTCAAAGTCGTCAAAAATTGATAGGCGATTACAATTTTGTGAAATAGTTACAGAGAAAATAAGGATGCAAAACAATTTCTTAGATTTTTTGGTATTCAGTGATGGAGCCACATTTTGCTTGAACCAGTGGCGCATCCAGAGTTTGAGTCTGGGGGAGTAGAGGCAATATTTAAATGAGACTTTAAAAAATTTCGTGATGAAAAGTATTGTGCCTGTGACAAAAAAAACTTCTGCCTTGTCCTTGTAGCTAGTGGGGCTCAGTCGTCGAAAGTAAGAAAGCGCTGCTGCAGGATCGAACAAAAAATCACTTCAGTTGATCTTTATTCCTGGGGGGGGGGTAATTACCCCCATTACCCCCCGTATATGCGCCCCTGGCTTGAAGGGTTCTGTTAACAGACATAATTGTCGGTACTGGTTAGATTGTAATCCGCACAGGATGGAGGAGGTTCATACACAGCGTCCACAAAAAGTAAATGTGTGGGCGTGTTGAGTGAAAAACGATTTGATCGGTCCTTTTTTATTGCTAAATATCTTGATTTACTCAAAAATCAAATTATACCTGAAATAAATCGATTATTTCTCAATATGAACGTATACTTCCAACAATATGGCGCACCTCCACATTGTCAAAGAGACGTTAGGCCATATTTAAATACAATTTTCCCTCAGAGATGGATTGGTCGAAGAGATGCAATTGAGTGACCGGCAAGATCACCCGACTTGACACCACTCGATTTTTTTCTCTAGGGATACCTGAAAGACCGCGTTCATGTAAACAGACCAACTAACTTAAACGATTTAAAGGATCGCATACGTCTCGAAATGCAGGGAATTACTCCATAATTGATCAACGATTCTATTCGTAGCTTCGAAGAGAGATTGTATTATTGTCAACAAACAAATGGCCAGCATTTTGAGCACTTATTGTAATGAAGTATTTGCAACTTGAATAATTGTTTAGTTTATAAATTTCTGTAACACGCAGTTTTGATTAAAATTATAATTTTAATGTTTTTGTTAAATTTCTATCATAATATCCGAGTCAAGTTATACATTGGGATTATTCTTGGAAAGACAAAAGAAATAAGCTTTTTTGTGATGTGTCACACGACCTAGGTTGTCATTTTGAAAAAATTCAAGATGGCGGCCGTTCGCTAAACGCTGACGTCAAAAACATTTGACATTTGCTCTAAAATATGCAGAATGGAGTCTCATTCATTGTCCTAGAATTTCATAACTTCCCCTTTACTCGTTTAAAAGATAATCCCTTGGTGCGAGACTTTTCAGCAACGCTGTTTATATTTATGAATGGTAATACTTCCATATAATTGTTGTAGACATATCTATAAAAGTTTAAATTATACAAGGGATATTAAAGGGGGTTGAATCGGGTGACCTAGGTGGTAATTCTGGGATTAGACTCCGTCTACCGAGCACGAAATGATTCGTTGAAAATTCGTCCTACATCAAGAGCGTAAAGTGAAGCTGCCTAATCTTGTTGGAACGCTAGCAAATCTTTTGACATAGTATCATTACTCTTTGTCGGCTGTGCATGGAAGAGGAGGAAACAGCCTTCCACCTTATCTTCTATTATGAAGCATCATCTCATTGGAGACACAGACTCCTAGGACTAGAGTATCCAAGGGAAATAATACCTAGTGGAAAGAATGTTTAGCCTGATAAGGGCAACTAGTCTCTTTACATAAATGGCGCGACCAAGAGCACAAAAAGTCTGAAGGCTGATAGTGCCGAACCAAACTAATCAATCAATGCAACGAAAGCGTAATGTGGAAGAGCCCCATCTTGTTGGAGCGCTAGCAATGCTTCCAACATGGTATCATTATTTTCTAGTATTCGTGTTACTTCGGGATCAATAGCCTCTCTGAGTAATTGTTGATAAGACTCAGTATTTAAGTTTCCCTCATTTAAAATATGGTCACCAAAAATGCGACACCAGACGTTCAATTTCTGTGGTGCTTGTCTTTGAAACTCGCGTATCACGTGTGGACTATTTTCTGCCCAATATCCACAATTAAGTCTGTTCACTTCAACAATTAATGCAAAGGAACATATGTTGGACAAGCAGATGTGAAGGTGGTGCAGTTGTTCAGTCATAACTTCCACAAAATAGGTCTTTATGTAGCTCTTGGTCTACTTTGATTTTGTAAAGATAAAATTTGTGTTATGTGGAATTCTGAAAATCCTGGTGCAAAAAACATGTGTTGCACTAGAAATTTGTGATATTGACTCTAACCCGTAAGTTGTCCCAAAACTGCAACTTCCATAGCCTTGTTGTTAACTTCTCGTTGTGGTTAGTTTTTTATTGGCAACTGATCCTGTTTCAAACATGTTTTGTATTCATTCAGTTACGTATACTTTTGTCTGGAAGTTGTTCCGGAAGGACTAGCATTAAATTGTCTATCTCTAGCTTCTGCAAATTTATTGCTCTCGTAGTATAATCCTCCAATTTAAATTTTTTTTGAGACCTACGTCACAATTTATTCAAACACCAGTTTATCGGTCACTATTTTTGGGTCCTTAAGCAAAACATTGTTCACTTAATTGAGTAGAGTAAATGCTGCAGTAAACGCATAGTTTACATTGGAATTTTCCGTATCTCTCAACTGATTGACGTCCCACTTATATATTATACATTTTCGTGATTTTTTTGTAGAGAATCCAGCAATGCGATAATAAATAGGATGTTTCATTTAAAACATTTGAAGGGTGACCATCGGAGGCAGGAGGCTGAAGTTATAACGTGTACATATGTGCAGAAAAACGCTCCCCTTTATACAGTGCTATTCAAAAGTACCCCCCTCCCCCCTCGGATCTTTTGAACGGCTACTCTTACATTAATAAAATTTGGAGGGTGAAAATAAAGTGTTGTAAACTTCTCTACGAATGGTAACTGGTGACGTAATAGTGATAGATGACGTCACAGTGCCACTCTGGCCAATAATTTTAAATAGGATCTCATGGCAAGTGATATCTTGTTTGAAAGGCATTGGCTACATATCTATATTAATTTTGTTTGGGTTCAAACTAATTATGACGGATAAATTAAATAAATACCAAATTTATTATTTCATTTTTAAATATTGAAGATCTTTCAGTCCGCCTCTGGTTAGTTGTCAAAAAAATTGACGTTTTCAATTTAATAGTATTTGTTGCTTTGCAAAGTTTTTCTAAATAGCTTAAATATTTAATTTCAATATAGTTTAACGAGACGTTTAAGAGTTTACATAGGCAAAATGGTACGTACTCAAGCCGACAAAGTAGTATCTTAATAATTGGTGTAGTATCTTAATAATTGGTGAATCTAGAAAGAATCTCCATGAAGCGGAACGTTTATTTAATGAGAGATACCCAGATCGCTCTATCTCGAGAACTTATTTGAGGGAGCTTCTTCACAAGTTTGAAGCAACAGGTAGTGTTCAAGATGCCAAACGATCTGGTCGACCAACATTTAGTGATGATATTACGTCACATGTAGAGAAGTTTACAACACTTTATTTTCACCCTCCAAATTTTATTAATGTGAGTGTAGCCATTCAAAAGATACGAGGGGGGAAGGGGACTGTATATTCATTACATTTTTTCATAAAGGTGAACCTTAATAATTAAGTGGGGTGGATAGGTTTGATTGAAATACTCTGTGTAGGTATTAGTATATGATATTTTATGAAGACGCTATAATGACATGGAATATTGACCATTGTTGAACTAACGTAGAGTTTTTATAGGTTCATTAAATTAGTTTTATCACAATTTGGAAAAATACATTTTTGTGGGAAAATTTTGGGAAGTTAAAATCCATAATATACACCTAGTTATTGGTAATATACTATTAATTAACATTGCGCTTAGAAAACAAATTAGATAGTAAACATTATTGTAATAAACACCTACTTCATTTAACTCATATAAACTTTTAATGCAATTCCAGGGCTACACGTATGTATTAAAAACAAAATGAATAGCAAAATTATACAGGGCATATGAAGAAACATTGAACGTCAATCTTATTTTAATTTTTTTATTGTTTAAAATGACAACAGGTACTATTAGACTTGATTGATAACTTTTATGGTTTCGAGTTTTTACATTGATTGTTTATCATATCTTTATATACAGGGACGGGCAAAATGAGTGGAATGATAGCTCAATTATGACTTGATGCGAGAATTTGACCCAATTAAAATTTTTTTTGTAGTATTTAGTGATGTTTTCCGATTTATTCTATATTTCTCAAGGCTTCTTGAATTTGTGACGGGAAAATGTTTATCTATTTTAAATAGAATAAAATCACAATGAATTCTAGTCTCTTTCTTTTATTAAGACTAGTTTTTTTTCCGCCACTTCTTTCGCTCAGAAGTCGAAAATGATTCTAATAGAATTTTCAATTATCTTTTAACGTTTTTATGTATGTCAGTATTGCATTGCATCTAGTTTTTCCCAGGAACTTCTTTTTAAAGAGGTACAGAAACATTGGGAAGAACTTTTCCAAATTTTAAACAGTGAACCTGATGGTTCAAAGAAGTTTTTTTTTAAATTTACAAATAAGTCGCATCTACCTCTGGGATAATTAGCGACATAATTATATACATATATAAATATACACAAATATTACTGCCATACGCAAGTATGTTTCTCCACGACTAAATAATAATAACGCATAAATTATTTTTCCATATTTAGCTTCATAATGATATAAATTCCTCACACCAGTGAATAATAAAAAGAATTCACTCTCGTTAGCCAATCACAATCTATTATTATCAGAATTCACGCTAAAATGAATAAATCAAATCGTCTATTTAAAACGTCAAATACCTAAGAACGCAAATCGCTCCTGACAGCGCGTCATTTGAAACGTCAAAATAATTATAGAATCATAATTTTACGTAATATGAGAGAAAAAAATGGACAACAGTAGCGATAGTGAATATGTACGCCTCCCGGAATTAATTTCATTCATAAATGTAAGGATTCCGATTAAAAATATGAGTTTCGTATATGTATTTACTCTTCACATTTTTATAAATATGTTCTATAGCCTAGTCAAAGATTACAGAATTAAATATAAGATATTTCACTCTAGGACGGTTTGATTCAAGTTGCCGTCCGAAACGGACGCCGCTCTCATAAATTATGTTTACGATTCGCTTTTGTTGTCAATAACGAGATCGGTAGATACCAGAACAGTTCGAGAATCTTATTTTATTTTAAGCTATACAGGGGTAATTAGAGAAATATATATTTAAATTATTAGGATTCTTTATCACAAATGTTTACTTTTTAAATGTTAATTATTTCCAAAAATGTTCGGGATATGAATTTGAAAAGGTAAGTAAAAAATAAACTTGAATTTTTAAAATGAATCAATTCACAGTTTTTATCCAGCATCTTAGTAATTTTGTGATACTTATTGATAATCTAGCAGATATTTATCACAAATTCAATTAAATATACTCATTAGCCACCAGAATAATAGGGCCACTAAATCTTAAATTTTGATCTTTAAATAACGCGTATTTTTTAGATTGACAAGGTTAAAACAGTAAAAAGAGAAGCAGCTGCAGGACTTTATTAAAAAATTTATAAATGTTGTAAAATACTAAGTTTGGAGTTTGGTTTATGTGTTAAATTTGATCTATTGTCTTCCAAATCTTTCAATATACATTTAAGAGTAAAATATATACGGACTCTGGTGTAGAGACTTGCATAATATTTGAATGGAAATTGATTACATGGATGATGAAAAGAACATTTAGTAAATTCGTTCAAAAGGAACTGACCAATTCCCCTTTGGTTAGCTATATTTTCCATCGCAATAACGTTCTCAACAATGTCCCTTGATGGTACACATAAGCCACTAAATTCATCCTTCTTTGTCGTGTAAGCTTTTAGTTTACAGAAAAAAGTTTCTCTGTTTATTAAATTATCAGCCGAATGGGCAAATTTTAAGCATGTTTCACATGAATGTTGTATTAGACATTTTTTTAACAAATACCCCGTAACATACACTAAAGCATTTCCTTCTGGGCTTGATAGATTTTGGTAATCTGTTGTAAACACTTTTAAAGGCACATTTTTAGTTTCTGTAGGAAAAGTGAACTGTTCTAGGCATTCTTTTGTTAGTTCAGAATCAATAGTTAAAAGAACTTCGTTTACGTCATCCATACAGGTTGTGCCTTCAAAATGATCAAATAATTTCTTCCCACTCCCGCACTCCAAACGTTGGCCAGTAAAGTAATTTCAGTACACATCAGCTAAAATTTCCAAAAAAATGCGAACAAGTCCAACTTTATGCTTTATAATTTTCTCATTGGTCTGTTAATCTTTTGTGTTTTCTTGCTTAATTTACTTGTTTATATAATATCCTTATTAGAAAAATAAATCCGTAATTTTGTATTAGCAAATATAACAAAATATTTAGTGTTTAAACTTTGCTATTAAAGAAAAAAATATTAATATGATTTTTTGCTCATTTCAACAATTAATTAATAAATTTAAAAAATCTCTACAACATAAATATAAAACACGAACAACCAATAAACACCGTTCTAAAATAACAGCGCTCGACGGGCGACGTCTCGTATAATATGCAAAATTGAATGCAAGTAAGGACGTAGCGACGTACTGTACCATCCAAGTCACCACACAGTCACCAGCGGCATCGGTGCTTTACGCGATAAATTCGAACGAGTGAAACATCCTTTGGCCTAGTGGTGGTTGACTATGGCGCGGACGATCGAGGTTCGATCCTCACTGGAAAGTTTTTTCTTTTCAGTCGTGGAGAAAATATAGTCTCTTACTTGTGTAGAATGGCTATTATTCACTTGGATGATTCCAAAACTCACTCGCTGCGCTCCCTTGTTTTGGAAACTTCATCCGCGTGAATAATAGCCATCATTCTGCACTCGTTGAAGAATATATTACAATTTCTCTGATGTATTTAAAATTATTTTCATAGTTAGAAGTTCTAGTGTGTCGCTTATGTTATTGTCTTGTCTTGATTGTTCAAACTTTGGGCATTCGATTAGTAAATGTTTAACAGTGAGTTGAGTGTTGCATATTCCGCACTGAGGGGGTTCACTTTTACTAATACTTATGCTGCCAGGGATGATTATCTAGAATTTCTAAACAGGCCATGTCAGCCGTTGGCGACTGACAGACGTTTGCTTATATGGGCCATGGCCAGCAACGGAGCTACCTTCCGATTAAACCTGTGTCTCAGACAGGCCCCCACTGGTGATGCTAGAAAATCATAGGTGGCTCAAATGGTAGGGCCGTTGTTAGTCGTTTTTGACTGATATGGCGGCATAAGTGCTAAATATATAGCTATGGGTAAGTCTACTGTGTCCTATTCGTAGCCTAGTTAGATAACTTGTAGTGATCTATTGTTTATTGATTGTGACCAAGGTGAGGTTAGTGAGTGAGAGTATGATATTTGATATTAATTAAGCTCAGTCAAGTCAGATTTGGGTTGACATAGTTCATCAGGATTTCATATGGTTTCGAAATTGTGGTGTGTGGTTTCATGGCTACAAATTTCATTAGCCTGCAATTATGACCATATAGATATCGCAAAATTTTTGGAAACTATTTTTTTTCGAAAGTCAGTGACCGTTCAAGTAAGAAGCAACAACTATTTCCTGTGCTACAGGCCTATTACAGTCTTTGAAAAATGGTTTAAAAAATTATAAAGCCGCTAGAATAATAATTATTATCGTAATGAACTTTTTTATGACAACATATCCTGAATCTTCATCTTCACTTTAGGAATAATTTAAACTGAGAACTGACAAAATCAACGAAATAATTAAAATAGTTTGATTACTAGTCAGTACAGTCATGTATTTTCCTAAAACCAGTAGATAATATGGAGATAATCATACTAATATCAAAGTTAAAAAACAATTGTGCCCCTGGCCCAGATAAAATACAGGTAAAAACTATAAAAAGTATTCATTTGCTTATATCAGAGCCATTAGCACATATAATAAATCTATGTTTCCAGAGTGGAAAAATACCCCTGCAATGTAAAGAATCATTGGTGACACCTATTTATAAATCGGAAGATGCAAATAAGGTTGATATTTACAGGCCCATCTCCTTAATAAGCAATTTTGCAAAAATATTTGAGATGGCGTTAAAAAAAAAACTGCTTGAATTTTTCAACTTAAATAAAATTATAACTAAAAAACAATATGGATTCAAGCACTGAAAATGCGGAGGTAGATTTGGTGGAGAGTACGGTGAGAGCCTTGGATGAGTCTTTAAAGTGCATTGCAATTTTTCTCGATCTAGCCAAGGCTTTCGACACGGTATCTCATGAAATCCTATTAGATAAGTTAAATAATTATGGTGTCAGGGGAATTGCATTAAAACTCATATCATATTACTTACTTAAAATATAGATTTCAGCGAGTAAAAGTAGGTACTGAATTAAGTTCTGAATCCAAAATAAAAATTGGTGTTCCACTGGGCACGGTGTTTTATTATATATCTAAATAATATTACAAAAAATAATTTCAACGGACACCTAATTAGCTATGCCGATGACACTGCAATAATCTTTATTGGTAAAAACTGGGAGAATGTTAAAACAAATGCAAAAAGTAACTTAAAAAATATTATCATGTGGCTTAATTTCAATAAACACACTAAATATTAAGAAAACGAAATATATCACTTTCAGTCTTACAACTGTCGATCAACCAACTGAACTTAATATACAATTACATGAACCCCAATGTACATCAGATAAAAAATGTAATTGTTCAAAAATAGATAAAATCTCCTCTATAAAATACCTGGGTGTTTATGTCGATCAGCATATGCGATGGTCGGAACATATTACCCACGTGAGTAAGCGATTAAGAGCATTAATGCACAAATTTTACACCTTAAGGGATATTCTCTCAGAAAATAAGTTGAAAATAATTTATAACTCGCTTGCAGAATCGGTTTTAAGATATTGCATTATTGCATGGGGTGAGACTTTTAATACAACACTTACGATTTTAGAGACCGTTCGAAACACCTTATTTAGAATTAATATTTAAAAAAACAAGACTATACTCAAGAAAAAAGCTATATGAGGAAACTGAAATATTTAATATTAAGACACTTTATAGCTGCATTCTAAACGTATATAACAATCCCAACAAATTTAACTACAAATAAAAAAAATTAACACGGTCTTTAGCAAATATGGATCTACATGTCCCGTATTTTAAAAAAAAACTGTAACTCAAAGATCGTTTTTTTCTTCGGTCCAAAATTTTATAAATTTTATATAATTTTATTTTCCGTTGGGTGTTATGCTTCCTCTGCTTTACCCTACAGCAAAACTAAAGTTGAAAACACCAACCTTTTATTACCTATACAATAAATAAGATATCTTAAAACTTAGTCCAGTGCAAAACAGACAAATTTTTGTCTAGGCACGGACTGAGTTGGAGGATATTAAATGAAATGAAGTCAATTGTAAAATTACTGTATTTAAATATTTATAATGAATAAACTGAAACTAGGATGATGATAGATAGATAGTTTATTTAGCAAGATTGCTATTACAAACAAAATATTTCCAAAAAATGACATATTAAATAATTCTACACTATGTACTGATTACATGTCAAATAATTGGATATAATATAATTACAAATAATTCATTTTTACATAATTAAAAGCTTCTCTTATGAAAGTGTCAAGGGTAATACACGA
The DNA here is from genome assembly GCA_910591685.1 of Galerucella tenella. Taxonomy (NCBI): domain Eukaryota; kingdom Metazoa; phylum Arthropoda; class Insecta; order Coleoptera; family Chrysomelidae; genus Galerucella; species Galerucella tenella. The sequence goes on along the minus strand of CAJUYH010000421.1, from coordinate 52,371 downwards.
TTTTATAGAAATTGGCAAATTATTATACAACAATAAACCTTTGTAAAATAGAGAATTTTGTGTTGAGCTAGTTCTTGTAGTCGGTATATATATGTTACTAGATGTTCTAGTGTTGTGAGTATGTATATCTTTAACAAAACTAATTTTGTTGGACATATATTTTAGTAACATATTATGAATTATTTTAAAAATAAAAATTACGTTTTGTAAAACCATTCGCTGATTAACACTCATAAATCCTAAACGGTCAAGCATATCTTTAATACCAGTGTACCTATTTACTCTTAAAATAACCCTCATTGCTTTATTTTGTAAAATCTGTAATTTAGACTTCTCAGACTGGCTCAAATAATATAAAATTGTTGGACAATACTCAAAATGTGGTGCAATTATGGTTTTATATAATGTTACTCTTGTCATTATAGATAGATTTGAACTTATTCTCCTGAAATAATTGATTTTTTTACTAATTTTCTTATGAATATACTGACCATGTTTTTTAAAATTCAAATCCTCATCGATAATAACACCTAAGTATTTACATTCAGTAACAAGTTCTAAGGACTGACCGAACAACTTAATATCGCATGCAACATTACGTTTATTGTTGTTAAACAACATCACCACTGTTTTATTTGTGTTTACATACAAATCATTATTAATAAGCCACGATTCCAACAATTTAATAATATTTTGCATTGTATTCATTGTCTCTTCCACATTTTCACCCTCTACTGAAATTGTAGTGTCATCAGCAAATAAATTTAAAACTAATGGAATATCACAGAAGTTAACAATATCATTGATATATAAAATGAAAAGAAGAGGTCCCAATACTGTTCCTTGAGGGACTCCATACTTCACAAGAAGTTCACTGGACTGAAAATTATTCACTTTTACTCGTTGGTAACGATTTTTCAAGTAACTGCTTAACCATTCTTGTGCATTTCCAAGTATACCATATTTTTTCAGTTTTTTTATTAACAAGTCCCTGTTTATTGTCTCAAACGCTCTTTTAAAATCAAGAAAAACAGTACAAATGACTTTTTTTGAATCTATAGATTCCTTCCACTTTGAGACAACCAGTTGTAATGCACACACTCACAACAATGTTTCTCTCTAAAACCAGACTGATTTTCAATTAAAATATTGTTATTGTTAATATGTTCTAGAAGAAGTTCCTTTATGTATAATTCTATTATTTTTTCACAAAGAGGCAACATGTTAATTGGTCTGAACTCATCACATTTTTTTGTATTTGTTACCTTTTGAATAGGTACAATAATTGATGTTTTCCACAAGTCACGAAATTTACTTTGTTCTATACTTAAATTTATTATATCTGTTAATTTATCACTAATAGTATTTAGGCCATTCAGCATAATGGTTTTGGTAATCTCATCTGTTGAATAATCTTTTTGCAAATTTAATATTAAACTTTTTACTTTTTGTTGGGTTATTTTTTGAAAGTTGTATAAAGGTGTTATTTGGTTATTAATAATAACATGATTTCTTTTATTCAGATCATGATCCCTATTAGCTATTATTAGTTCTATACTTTGTACGAAATAATTATTAAATGAATCGGCTAATGATTTATCATCTTCCACTAATATATCATTAAAGTATACAGCTTGTATCATCTCACCCTTTCCTTTACCCATTACTTTTTTAATACCTTGCCACATTTTTCTACTATTTCCTTTGTTTCTATCTATTAAGTTTTCAAAATATAACCTTTTCTTTGATCGTATTAAACTAACAGCTTGGTTTCTTTTATATTTATACTCTACCCAATCGGTAGCCATACCTGTAATTTTAGCCCTTTTATATGCGAGATCTCTTGATTTTTGTAAAGAATTTATTTCAATATCATACCATTCATAACCAACCCTTTTACATATGGTTATTTCTGGAGCAAAATTATTTAAAACAGAAGTAATATTTTCATAAAATTTTGCCAGCAGGTCATTAACATTCATCTCACGTTTCCAAGGTTTTTCATGTAAGGCTTTTTCAAAATCATTCTCATTAATATCTTTAATATTTCTTGTTTTAAAAGTAGGTGTATTATCATTATATAATTTCAATTTACTTTGAGGATCCTTAAACTTCATTTTAAAGTACGTCATATCATGATCTGTAATTTTTGGTTCCCTCATCACTTCAGCTTTTACTTCGTTATTATTTGTAAATATTAGATCAACTGTACTTCTAGTATTTTGTGTTATTCTGGTATATTCCTTTATTATTTGTTCAAGTTGAAAAGCTTTCATTTGAGTAATTAATTTCCCACCATAAAAATCATTTTTTCCTGGACTAACATCTATATTAAAGTCACCAATGAAAAAAACATTTACCTTGCATTTTTCAAAAATGTCCTCCACTATACCATCCAATTCAGTTAAAAATGCAGAAATACTAGAGCTTGGGGATCTGTACAAAATAACAAACCACATTCCTTTAATTTTCAACCCTATTACCCATAACATTTTTGGAACTGTCAATTCGTAAATTATTTCATAAGGAATGCCATTTTTTACATAACAAACTATGCCACCTGTATGCCTATTCTCGGAATTAAGTCTAATTGTATTAAACCCTGATATATATTTCATTATCTTCAATTTCAGTTGTTACTCTTGCTTCTGTTAGTGCTAAAAGATCAATGCTACCTCTATGTAATAAAGTATTAATTTGATTTAAGTTGGACAATAAGCTGCACGTATTCAAATGAACAATTTCTAATTGCTATATAAAATTTGTCTTTTTTAGTTGTTGTTTTTCCATTTTTATAAGATATTGGCAAGATCTATCCCACACCGCATGTTTAACATCCAGATTTAAATTGAATTTTGTGTTAGCCCGTAGGCAGTTTATGCAACATTTTTCATTTGATTTACATTCACTAGATTTATGATGTTTACTACAATTTCCACAAAAATTCTCCTCTATTTTACAATCTTTGACAAAATGATTAAATCCCTGACACTTAAAACATTTTGGAACACTTACAAATTCAAAAATTCTACACCTATATAAACTAATGTATACAAATTCCCTATTTCTAAGGAAGTTTAAAGTTTCGGTATCTACTTCTATTACTAGATTAATCAATCCTGTTTTATTTATTTCTTTGGATTTATTTATTACTTTTAAATGAAAATTATCCCCAATGTTTCCAATTTTGTTTTGTCTTATAATTACTTCTTCAATATCTTCTTCTTCTTCTAGTATATCTTTGGGGACATTAATAATTTTTAATTTTGGATACACTTTTTTCAGTTCAATTACCACATATGATTCTCCTAAATTTTGTTTAATTGAGTTTGATACAATTGAAGCTTCATCTTTACTACCACATTCTAATAAAACTCCTCCATTTTTTAGACTTATTTTAACATTAACTTCCACATTCAATTGAACTGGATCAACATTTTCAATTAATTTTTTCTTAATTTCTTCCACTGATTTATTTTCATTAGATCTAATTATCAATACTTCTTTATTATTTCTCACAACACTACTATATGTTTTTAAATTATTTACTGCTCCAGCTTGCTGCATAGTAATATCTCTTCCATGTGGAGCTTTCATATCCATCATAAACGTTTCAACTTCCTTTAAATCATTTTCCATATTTTCTACTTTTTTCATAAATACTACCATATTTTCCAGGAAATTTGAACATTCCTCACATACTATTTTTAATTTCCTTTTCTTCAATGAAATTACACGTTCTCCAGTGGATGATAAACCCATGCAACCTACATGTACTTTTTTCTTACATATATCACAAGTTGTAAATATTTCATTTCCATCTATATCACTCAAACATTTAATACATTTTTCCATTTCATTATATTTTAAATGAACTCACTTTGTTGTAAGCTCCTGGACTATTGCCAGCTATTTATTTTAATCACCTTATCAGTTTGCTAACAAAAAGCTGCTTACTAATTGATTTGCAAGGAGAGGAACCAAAACAGAAACATAAATTGCTCAAATTCACACTCCCTATTGGAAATTTTGAAGCAAATTCACAATCAATTGGTAGATTATCTAATATACTACAAATTGATATCACATACTATAATTAACTATGTAGATAGATAGATAGATAGATAGATAGATAGCTTTATTGGTCTTACAAATATTACAGTTTATGAAAGTTAAAATTTCCTAAAATCTTCACTAACACAACCTGTTTAGACACGTCAACAATAACACATACAAACATATATATAAAAACATTTCATAAAAAATTGACTAACCCAGCCAGTTACAGTTAAAAACATCATCTACTGAGTAAAACGCCAGACTCTCAAGTGCATGCCCTACAGTATACTTCAACTTTTTATAGTTTAACCTTGTCCATTCAATTGGTATAGAGTTGTAAATTTTACAATAAATAAAATCCGTTTGTTTAGAGGTAGTTATATGATTTACTTTGGGTAATCTAATAATATCCTTACTCCTAGTGTTATAGTTATGAATATTTGATCCTGTGTTATATTTATGTTTATTTTTATGCATATATAAAATAGCTTCCAAAATAAAGAGGCATGGTACAGTCAATATTCTTAATGATATAAACAATGGTTTTGCATGTTCTCTGAAGCCTACTCCCACCATATCACGTATAATTTTCTTTTGCTGTATAAGAACTTCATTTGCCACATTTGTTGAACCCCATAAAAGAATTCCATATTGAATGTGAGACTGTACTAATCCAAAATAAGCAATCCTAAGCACTTCTTTTGATACAACAGCTTTCATTCTTCTCAATGCAAAACGTCCACTTGACAATTTCTTATTTAGCTCGTTTACATGCAGCTTCCAATTTAGATTGTTGTCGATAGTGAAACCTAGCATTTTCACACTATTTTCACCTTCATGTCTCTCATTTCTTTTTACAAAATTTATAACTTTTGTTTTATTTTTATTGAGAGAAAGGACATTAGCATTAAAATACCCTTCAAACTTATTTTGTAGTTCAGCTGTTGCTACATCCAGCTGATTATAATCTGCATTTTTAATTAAGAATGTAGTATCATCTGCATATAAAAATGTTTCAGCAATATCAACATATTCTGGTAAATCATTCACATATATAACAAACAGTAAAGGTCCTAATACCGATCCTTGTGGCACACCATGTTCAACTAACTGTATATCCGATTTAATATTATTATGTATTATAAACTGTCTTCTATCAGTTAAGAATGAACTTAGCAAATTAAGAACTGTTCCTCTAATTCCATACTTAAATAATTTGTTTAGTAATATTTGATGTGATATACAATCAAATGCCTTAGAAAAATCACATAACACAGCTCTTGTAGAAATTCCTAAATCTTTATTTGAAAAAAACAATTTTTAACATAAAGACAATTAACATGATACCCGCACTAACTAGCAGAATATAATATAATATAATATAATCAACACATAATAGTATATTATTAAACGAGCAATTTATGATAGCCATAATTCACGATGGGTGACGTTTGCGTCACGAGCCGCAGGCGAGGGGCGCAAGTCACCCAAGTGAATTATGACCATAAATTGCGAGTAGAATACGATACTTTGTCCACGACACTTAATTTATTTATTAATAAATAAAAGTCAGTAGCGATTTGGCATATTACTAACAAAATGTTGTGGCAGCTACTTCAAATAATTTCACATATATAGAGATGGGCGATACTGTAGAAAGTATCAATACAACGTACCGTTATAAATATATTGTTTTAAAATACTCAATATCAGAAAATATCGTTATGAGAAGTATCAATACTAAAAATTACAATATTTTATAGATACGATATATGTCAGAAACAAATTTCATGAACAAAATACACAGATTTAATAGTTTATTTCATATTGTACCCCCATCTCTAGTCGTGAATTATGAACCATAATACACTACAGTGTATTATGAACCATAATTCACGACAGTTGATATATGGGTACCATATACCTTTAGTTAGGAGGTAAAATATTGACTTATTATTAGGTGGTCGTGGACAAATGTATTTTTCTACTCCTGTTTTATGATATACTTATTAAAAGACTGAAATCTGTATCATAATGATATTCTTTATGATACAAATTTTCATTATGATACAGACTTTTAAGCCAATAGGAATGGGACATTCGCACAATATTTAATATAGCCATGGATATCTGGTTGACATTTCTTAAATTAATTATATTAGGTCTGTTCCCTGCAATAAAAGTGTAGCACTGAGCTATACGATTTTATTTATTTTAATTATGTTTTAATGCTTCTTGCAGTATACAAATGCAATACACATAGATAGTCCCAAATTTAGCAATTTTACACGCATTTTTTCACAGATAGACCTGAATTTTTCAAAATTATATAGCTCAGTGCTACACTTTTATTGCAGGCGAACAGACCTATTAAGTGACACTTAATTTGACAGCTGTCAAATAATTTATTTGTAGAAGTTCCTTTCATTTCTCTTGTTTTTCATAATAAATGATAATTATTAATTAAATAATTCTTATTAATCAGAGTAGAAAAAATATTGCATGCAACTTTCATGTAATGGCCATTAATACACTCGCATATTATATACACAACTCGCCTGCGGCTCGTTTCGTATCCTATAACATGCTCGTGTCTTAATGGCTATCATTACATGATCGTTGCATAAAATACTATTTTGTACAACTGTCATTAAAAGTGACACTTTTAATGATAGCAAACAATGTTAAAAACGATTGTTTACATAGCAGCGTGTTAAAAATACTTTTAACACTAGTGTTAAAAATATTTTTAGCACGCTGCTATGTAAACGTCTGCCATTCACAACAATCTTTTGATTATTTGAATACTAAAATGCATTTTGAATTTATTGTCATTGCAAATTCGCTCGTTTCATTATCAAAATAGGGAAGTTGTACAAAAAACATTGTATGGTATTTGTGTTAAAAGTGATTTTATTTTGTTCGTGAAATTGTTCAATTCGCTCCGCTCATTTCACAAACGTTTTCACTCACAAAATAAAACCTCACTTTTAACACTCATATCATAAATAACTATTTCCTACGATCACATAGGAAAGTGACATATCGCACTGTCTAGTTCTGTGGAAAGTGGCCTTTATTCATACGCGTACGGAAAAAAAAATTATCCGTATGTGTACGGATAAAAAAGCTGTCAAATTGAATGTTGAAATGCTAGTCTATTTACCCCGCAAATTTATATATATGTCAAATGCGTATTTCCTGAGTTGATTTGTCCATATAATAATAATTTAACTTTTAATTTTTACAGTGATTCAAATAAATAATGAATTCTGAATCGCAATATTTATGTAACAAAAACAGTTTTATTTCTGATGTTCTGTTTCCAATTTTCGCTAATTGTTCAAATAAATGTTGGTAATATTTTGTGTACCAATATTTATTCTAACTTTTTTATGAAGGCACTCTTTTTCATCGCATGAAAATCACAATTTTCTGTGCCACTTTCAAAGGTAAGTAATCAAAACTATGTAAAGTAATTACAAATACACATCATATATGTAAAACCTCTCACATCTACATAAAAGTGCAAGATTGCACATTCCTGATTCGGTAAAAGTATCGCGTGGTCGTAGGAAAAATAGTGTACATAACCTGTGCGAAAGTGATTTTTCACGCTCGTTACGTAATATACTATATTATTTGTATGCATATCTAACAGACATGAGATAAATACTGAGCATTCGTCTATTTCGTCTATTTTATAAGCCATTAATTCAATCTCTCATTAAGGGCGGGTTTATCAATGCTCGGTTAAGTATTGTAGCCCTCGGCTAAATCTTAGCTGTTGGTCAAAGTGTTTATCAACTGCCAGTTTGCATTAGCTGGCAGTCAAACTTTCGGCTAACCTAGCTGCCACTATAGACCATTCCAGAACACGTGACTTTGACAGGTCGGCTGAGGGGCAGACAAAGTTCTTTTATGGTTCAGTTGCATTGTTATTTTTGTTTGGTTAACATTAATTTTGATCTCCTGTGTTATAGTTTTTGAAAAAAGTTTTTACATTCATAGTTTGTGGTATTTAATAATAACAGAAAGAGACTGCTTGTTAGATTATTGCAATAATGTCGCTGTCACGAAATGCATATTTTGCAACACTATCGGGAGATGTTCTTTCGCGTTATTTAAAGAAAATTGCAGTGATAAATAACATTGACCCGTATACCCTTACAATTAGTGAATGTTTGACGTCCCAAACTGATTTACCCACAGTGACCATGCTGGATTGAGTAGGTTATTTAGTGGAAACTCATAGCTTCTACTACACAACTAAGCAGTTGAAAGCTGTAAAAAGCTTGAAAGCCCATGAAAATTACAACTCAGGGGCAATTCTGAAATTTATGGCTAAGAAAGTCAACGACGCTTTCGTTGTTTTAAGCAAGGTAAAAACATTTCTCAGATGAAAATTTTTAAACTTTTCAATCCCTATCAGAATGATAAATAAAATGTCTGGAACATATACAACCATTTCTAAGCTGAGTTTCTGTTAAAGGACCTCGTTTTAAAGTCCTTATCCATGCCTTACGCCGTTCACTGGATAATGCGTTCAAATAATCTCCCCGATTTGTTAAAACGGCAGGAAATCTGGAAAATGATACCTTGTCTCTTTCAGCTCGCATAGAGCATTTCAGAACCGAACAAAACGATGGCATTTTCAATAATATTACAGATGAAATACTGTAAATCTCGAAAGTATAATTTATTCTCCAAAACTACTGGTCAAAAACTTAAAAATTGATGTTGACAACGCTTTAGTTACAATGCAACTGAACCGTAAACAAAATTTGCCTGCCCCTCAACAACCTGTCAGTGACGTCATTCTGGAATGGTCTATCAAGTTGATGTTAACCATAGAACATACAGTTAAATACGAGAAAGTGGTGCTCCGTTATTCTAACCATAGATTCTAACTGACAACTGTGTCATGATTTTTTCATGTTTGCTTACATTTTGCAACAAGGATTATTTCAACTATAAATTTGATTGTGTTATTATCGTTTAGGGTGAAATCGAGAAGCTTATTTGATTCTTAAATAGTAGTTTACTAGCATATAGGTTTTGTTTGTATTTTATTTCATTGTTATTGTCAATGTATCTTTAGGAACTTGACGACCTTTTCGATGAAGAGCTTGGAGAGTGGCGAGATATTGGAATTTGTAGAGTACGAAAAGACGACCATATACTGTTGAAGAACGGATAAATACCTTTGAAGAGCTCGATGATGTCGAGTTTATCACTCGTTTCGATTATCTAAACGCAGTGTTCTCATGATACTCCAACAAATTCCAGCTATTCTCGCCAAGTCACAGCATCCGTCTTTTTGTATTCTATTATACTTTTATGGTGAACGACTACTTTTATAAGTACCTAATTGTCGCTCTGACACCTTGAAATTGGGATATCTTTTTTGTTTTGTGGACATGCTCAAATGCAAACAACTCAACAAAGCACAACATAGACGAAATAAAAATAACAGTACCACAATTTTGACACTGACAAGTGTAATTTTCCACGATGTTGTCAGAGTAAGCTTACGGTGAAATAGAAAAATAATAGCTTTCACCTCTATATTCTTGATTCAGTGTGTTATATATGTTATATGCGAATAAAATTGATAATATGTATATTTCATGTAACGGGTGATCCTCCTAACACCAAATTAAAATGAAAAATTCACGCTCTGACAACATTACACTCACGTTCATAACCCGAACAAGGTTGTCAAATGCTCAATTACACTTAGCCTCCAGTTAGCTGTCGGTTATGTGGTGCATTGATAAACGCTTTCTATTGTAACTGAGACTTTGACTGGCGGCTAGAGATAGCTGAGGGCTACGTAGCTGACAGATTTAACCGAGCATTGATAAACCCGCCCTAAATGTATAACCAAGTAACTTCAAAACAAAATCTTCGAAACAAACGAAATGACTAAAACATATAAAATTTGCATAGAAGACAGAAAACAGCGAAATGTTCTTTCAACTTTCGTAAGTTCTGCAGCATTAAATCGAGAGAGTGAGAATCCAGGGAGGGATCTCATTCTCTTTGACGAGTAGAGTATAAGACACCAACAACGCCCATTTTTCCCTCGGGGAAAGAATTCGCCCCAAGGTCTCTACGATCAGCTCCTTTGGCTGTGAGTTGGTCTATCAGTCAGTCATGACAGAGCACTTTATACAGTGTGGAACAGCCATTCGGCTGCTCCACACTGTATATGAATAGATAATCAGCAGTTAGTTCAAACAATTTTGTGACATTAATTTGAAAGATTTACCAGTAATTTGGAATAAGTATCAATCATATACTTAGTGAACATGACAGAATAACTTTATCGATGACTATTGGTTTTGGAGCTAATCAATTTTTGAAATCATCAAAAGAAATGTTGTTACGGCAAGTTGATGCTCCACACTATTATACCGCCAGGGTGGGGGAATACTTGAACACAGTATTTTCGCAGAGATTTTACTTGAGAACTTATATTATCAACAAAAAATCCAGCATGGTCTATAGATTTTCTTTATCAAACTATACCTCATTTAAAAACCAGTAGGAGTAATTTGGATTTGAGCTGGAAATTCTGTGAACCTCTAATTGATTCCGCCCAGTTTTTACCCCATTTTTAAGCCAAGTTTTAAGCATTGACATCTGCTGATAATTTCCATTTTCGATAGTTCTGATAGAAAAATATACTTAATTTTGTCATCGTATCCGCTCTTGTTATTTAATTATTTTCACTTAGTTCCGTTGAAACAGTCACACCCTGTATATTTGCATATTTTTGAAATCCTCTTGATGAACCTATTCCAACAAACTAAGGGCGAGTTGTATCAAACACCTAAACTCGGTTAAATGATGACTGGTGTTTAGACTGATGTAGTTGTTGATAATAAATAAATCAATCAGCCACAGTCTAAACATCAGTTATCATTAAACCGAGTTTAAGTGTTCGATACAACTCGCCCTAAATAATTTATGGTCAATTATGAATTATACAGGGTGAAATTTTTATTTTTACAGTTATTAAACACATACATAAAATACCTGATGTATTTGATTTTAATACATTAAAATAAATGCTCAAAATGTTCTCCTCCTAGTTGTTGGCAATAGCACAGTCTCCTATAAAAGATTTCATCTAAATAAGTTCTCACCATTAAAGCATAATGGGGTGTTGCCCCGTCTTGCTGGAACCAAACATTTCCATTCGGTAAGCTAGGATCTATTGCGTTGGGATATAAGTTTGCCAACGCAGGAATAACTTCATTTTTGAGCATATTTAAATATTTTTCAGCTGTCAAATTTCCATCTATAAACATAGGACCATAATAATAAGGTCGCCTATGATACCGGCCCAAACGTTCACCTTTTTAGGGTACTGAGTATGTGTCTCACGCATCCAATTGGGACTTTCTGCTGACCAATATCTACAGTTCTGTCGGTTTACCTCTCCATTCAATGTGAATGTTGATTCGTCAGAAAAAAGACTGGTACCAAGAGCTATCTCATTTCTGTTCAGCTTATTCATCAATCTTTCTCTGAAATTCATTCTACGATCTGGATCGTCTTCTGTTAACTCCTGCACAAAAGTTAATTTGTAGGGATGAAGTTTTTCTTTATGAAGACATCTTAGAACAGTTGTATGACTAACATTATTTTCACGGGCAATTTGACGTGTACTTGAAGTTGGATTCTCTTCGACACTTAACAAAATATCCACTTTCATATCATCCTCAACGAAGTGTGGTTTTCTTCTCAATGGTTTGACATGTCCAAGTTTTCTGAATTGTGCATGAATTTTGGACACAGTACTTCGTGAAATATTAGGCAATTCGGGATACCTGTGATTAAATAAGTTTGCCACTTCAACTTGACTTTTGCAGTTATCCCCATACCCGATCATCATTAAAATCTCAATTCGGTGAATCTCAGTTAAATATTTCATTGTTATGTCGACAAGGAAAAAGTGTTTGACAAAGATTTTACTTTTTCAGTATAAACTGTCAACACATCAACTACTGACAGAATAGAAAACAATCCACATTATTTACCGATTTAAAACAATCCACATTATTTACCGATTTTGTCTAATTATTGGCGTTTTTAGGTAAATTTTAGGTAGTTACTTTAGATTTTTGATAGACCCATATTTAGCTAATTTAAAAAAGTATCAATATTTCAAGTGTAATAAATTATTAATTTTAAAATTTCAGCCCGTATAATTCATAATTGACCATACATTATCTAGTTTGTTGGAATCGGTTCATTAAGAGGATTTCAAAAATAAGCAAATATACAGGGTGTTTCATTAAAAAAACAACACCGACTATGGCATACTTGCGTGAATCACCCTGTACATTTAAATTTATGTTTACAAATTTTGCATTTTTTATAATTTTTTAAAATAATGACATAAAGAATTTTATTCCATAAGTGGTTTCCACACTGTATCTACAATTTCTCAAGCAATTGGTAAGATTATCAGTTTTATATTAAAATGGTATTGTTACGCGAGCTGCTGCATTAATGTGCTCAATTAGTGCCCCCAGTGAAATTCCCATATGATACGACTATGGCTCCTCTGCCTTATTTTCGAGAATGATCTGGAATACGTAACATCTAGAAAAACCCAGCGCATCCAACAGAACTTCGAGTTCGAGAGTTTTCTAGAACTACATACGTGCGAGTATAAATAGGCGACGAGCATCGCAGCGGAGTTAGTTAGTCAGTTAGTGTTGATACTGAAAGAAAGCAATCGTGACTCTCATATAAATTTATAGTGTGTGTTTGGTATGTTATATGAATTATTAATTAAGGACTGTATTTTAATATAAATCTGTAAATATAAATTAATTGTAAATATAAATTAGAATAAACGTTACAGTATTAAATGCTCAACATTTTCCTCAAAGGAGTAGTGAAGTCAACGGTTCACCAGATATTGAAGGAATACCGAGGTAGAGAAACAAAATACAGTGCAGAAAATATTGGTGGAATACCAGGACCTTTCAAAAACTGTGATAAGTGAATTAATTCGAAGAACAGAAATGAGTTATCTGTTTTGGATAAAATTTAGCAAGCTTTGAAACCAATCTAATTCAACTGTGTAATCATTTGAAGAATTAAATGTACTATTTGTTCATTATTGTAAGAACAAGTTTTTTAACCTACCTATATAAAGATCTATAAAGTTTTAAAATACTTAACATCGGCACCCAGACACATGAAATCTCAATTTTCTAAAGAGTCACAGTCTATGTTTATGTTAACAGCAATAAAGATACGGAGATATCAGATTACCTAAGTGAATTTTGGTAAAACGGTCAAAGAAAGGCATAAGAAAAAGAATAAAAATATTTGCTGTGTGAAGTTGAAATTAGTTTTCATTCGTATTTAAAAATTAGTGACTAAGGGTGACTGATTTCTGTGTGTGGCTGTTTGCCGATTAAGGTGAGTTTTCTCACTGAGTAATTAAGTACTATCCATTAGCATTCGTTTTACGTAATAATCAAATATTTTATAGTCAATTTTATCAAATCTGATTTAGACAACCTTATTTCAAGTTTACAGGGTTGTATTGTTTGATTAAGTATTTATATATTTTCACCTACGAGGTGTAATGAAAAATAAAGTGATTAGTAATATTATATTATTTGTTCCGGCGTAGTACATTGCGGTCAGTGTTTGCGTTTGGTGTGGATTACTTTGGTCAGTTTTCCAGGGGTCGTACTGTGGTTTGTACGGGCTAGTGACATTGCGGTCAGTGTGCCAGTTTGCACACTACTTTGGCATGGGAATAATTGTTTTATTATTCCTGTTGCTATATTTAGTGTTGTTACCCTGTTGTTTATCGATCGATAGGAATGGAGAATTAATAGCTTTGTTATGGAAATTAATCCATTAAGTTCTTGACATGAATCTACTTTATTTTGTTGTTTTCTGGTTAAATATCACTGAGAGAGATAATAGTTTCAGTAATTGACAGATGTCAATTTTTAATTACTTTCTTCAATTTATAAATACTTTTGGCACAGTATATGAACGAACCAGTATGTTATCTCGTGACGTCACACTGCCGAGCTCCCTGTGACCTACAACGTCGTTCGGATGACTATATCATCCGGCGGCCAGTGCTGTGCTGCGATCCAACCAAAGTGCAAGTGGTGAAATTGCGAATAAAATTATTTATTACAGCTTATATTTTTACGGCTTTTCGGTATTATTTGAATAAGCATTTTTTTGCAATGGATACCCTTAAAAAGAAGAAATCGGGTAGTGTGTGTAGTTCGTGGATGTAACAATAAATATTATAATTGTGATGAAAAATTTTACCGTTTTCCAAAGGATCCAGAAAGGTGAGAAACTGTTTGTATTTTCATACGAAATGTATAATACTTTATTATTTGATCTTTATATTACATTTATAAGCCTTAGTTCCATGCATTGATTTAATGTGTTGTTTTTGTTTCAGAGCTGAAGTTTGGCTCGAAGCATGCGATAGGCCTGACCAAAAATAGAAACTCTATACAATAGTAGTCATCGTTTATGTGGTGCTCATTTTGAACCAGATATGATTATGCAACATCATTAAAGAAGACTTCTTTTAAAAAAGGCTATTCCAATTCCAATTCCATACATGCAGCGTATGTGAGACGTATTCACAAGCGTATCAGAATTTAGACAATTCGTCTTTATACAGTTACCTTAGAGCTTATGAAAATACGAATAAGTATACTTTTGGAAACTTGAATATGCCGCATGAAAATTTTGTACAATACATCTCATTATTAGAAACATTATTCCAAATGAATTTTGAGAAAGTTGCTACGGAATATAATATTGTTGAATCACTTATAAATATTAGTCAGACAACAGAGTTGGTACATCCTCGTATTGATTTTCCAATAAAATATTTTTTAATAAAACTTTTCTTCACCGTACGACTATATTACACATTAAAATTTGTCAATAAAAATTTTAAAAATCATAATCAAATGAAAATTGTAATATGGAAAAACCAATAAATATTTTGTATAAGACTATTGTTTTATTAACTCATCAGTGTACTGTTCTACAATATTTAAGAAAAAACATTTAACACGTTCAAGGCATTTTAAAACTTATGCACCTACGACTATGGTAAAATGAATCGTAAAACGATCCGTTCAAGGTTATCAAAAGCTCTGGCAATTTATGAATGAAATTTATGAGAGATACACTACTGGTTGGTTTATATACTGTGCTTTTGTAGACTTGATTGCTAATCCGTTTCTCTTTAATTTCAGGTACGACATCTCATACATATCTGCCTCTCGCCTAACAGTCAAGTATTTTATTATTTTATTTAACATTATTGATATTCTATTCACCTTTTGTGATTATTATATTATTCTTTATTATTCAAGTATAAATATATATATATATTTTTTAATTATTTGATATTATTTATATTTTCAATTATTCAATTCAATTCTTTTTTTTTCTCTTTTTATATCTTACATTATATGCATTGTATTTTCACACATTTGGAAAGATATCGTCAAAAATAGAATATGACAATGTCGGTCTATAGAGGTTATAACCAATAGAAGATATAAAACAATATAGAAAAAAACGGATTTTGCTAAAAAACAGGTTTATGAATGCAAAAAAAATGGATATGAGTAGGTATCTCACAAATATTTAAAAACTGAAAGTGAAAGTACCTATAGTGAAAATTATAGAATATTTCAAAAAATTAACTTATTGACTTCCTTTTTATTGCATTCAGTTATTTGTTTATTAAAAACAGCCATATCAGAGTAATGTGTATGTCTATTCTTCAAGTTTGGATTAGTAATTTCAAATACGAAACAGGAAAAAGTTTTACATGTGACAGAATACCCGTCTGTTTAATGCTTAGGTATAAACATCTACTACAGACAAGAAATCGACTTATGACCATGCGTGGCTGATTTCTTCATCAATCAAGGCATATTTAATGAATTTGGAGCACGACTGTTTTATTGTTTACCACTTTTTTGGAACACACCTTTTAGTAACTGATCTGGTAACTTTTAGTGGTGTGAGTAAGGCTTTCCAAATTACTCCTCCTGGTTATTAAATGGACTATAGAATAAATAATGAAAATATCAATTGACTTGGTTGAAATATAGTTGTTAAGCTATTAATGTACTAAGTAATTGATATTTTTATATAAATAAACAGAAAAGATACAAATATCGTTGTAAGTTGTATTAAAAGAGCCGTGTGAAACGGGTGGCACTCTGACCAATTACTAGGCAGCACAATTGCCAACATAGATTCAAATCGCTCCTCCTAAGCATAGATGATAGAGGCAGAGCAGCGGTTGAAAATACATAACGCCAAAAACACTTCAAAATTCGTTAATCTGTTGATAGATTGAAATACTATCAGCCAATCAAATGCTTTTAATTTCAATATATGATTTCGGCAAAATGAAATGATGAGATACAGGGTGCGCTATTCATAATGAAACTGAATTTTCTGTGATTAACTTGAAACAAACAAGTTTTGTGATCACTGAAAAATAGATTGTCTAATAAGTATTATGGATTGAAAAATATTCTTGTGAATGAATTTATTTTTGAGAACCCCTTAAATTTTGGAGAAATTGGGAAAAATCAGAAACTTTCTATTTTCTAGTTTCTAGGCACAATTAAAAAAATTAACTAAGGATAGGCTGCTTTGAAAAAAAGGTAGAACGTGTCGCGGGACACACGGTAGGAACTTTAGTTCCTTTTAAGCAAAAATTATGTAATACATCTGACGTTATAGATAATTATTTTCATATCTCTCGGTGGTCGAGTAGTAAGCAAACCAGACTCTCACGCGGTACACCCGGGTTCGATTCCCCGTGAGGAAGTTTTTTTTATTGTTAATTTTGTTTTTAAATATTTATTCTGCTTGATATTAATAACGACAACTGGTAGACGTTTGAAATATTTAGCAGAATATCCATTATTATAGATAATGGTACGGTACTCTTTATGAGGGAGTCCGACTGGCAACATCTACTTATAACAGCATCGTATATTTAAAAAGGGAAACCGTAGCATTATACAAATTGGACATTCAAGAACTGTACGTTTACCACAAAAAAATTAGTGGAAACATAAAATTGAATTGTTAAATTTTCAATTTGAAGTTATATTACAGATTATAGAAAATTTTATTTTCTAGATTTTTTCTTAAGTGGGTCGTAGAAAAAATATGCTGTTCGACTAGTGTGGATTGTCCATATCGCACTTGAACGATTGAGCACTTCGCCTACGGCGTCTTGCTTGAACTTCGTCCTCGTGCGATATGGCCATCATATCCACACTAGTTGCACAAACTACTATTTCTATCAAAATATGCCCTTTTACATTTAAAAACAACCTGCCAAATGTCAAATCAATTCATCCATCCATTTTAAAGTTATCGAATTAAAACATTCAATTTTTTTCAAAATTTCAACACCCTGTATTTCGAAAAGTAAATGTGCTAGACCCCTTAATCCTCTTATTATTTTGTCCAATTTAACGAGAGGAATCTACATTTAAACGTTGTAATTACCCTTAACGTTCGAGATGCTTATACCATTTTTTGCGCTATCGTATTGAAATAGTCGAATTCCGAATGGAATAATTTAAATTTCTTCAAAATTAACGAAATGTCAAAAGTGATATTTATACTTCTCGATCAGTTTAAAATATATTATTTCTACGACAACCTCGATAAATGTTCATTTTATAACCGTAACTTCAATCATAAACATGCACATTTTGTGCATTACTTTTCGACGTCTGAACGGTAAGTAAAGCACTTACCGACGTGTTAAACTTAGAAACCAGTAAACACAACCTACTGTCCTGACAACCGATGCTGTAAATAAACAAAAAAGATCAATCGCGCAAAAAAAATTATGGAAATAATAGTAAAAATTCCCGGCCGAAGAATATGAATCGCTGCTTCGTAAACGGGAGAAAGACTCAGGAGAGAGCACACGCACGCAAGCAAGGCACATAACGAAGAACCGTAACATACGTTACGTTACGTAACGGTCAGATCTTTTGCGTCGCGACCCCCGGTCGCTCAAACATAACCTGACGTAAAGAACTGAAGTTCCAAAAACAAAACTTTGACTCGCCACTTTTTTGGGTACACTCTATATTTCAAAATAGTTTAATTTGTATTCCATAGTTTTATTTGGAAACGATAATATTTTTGAATAGAGATTGTGGAGACCGTTCAAACGATATATCACTAGCGTCTATATCCAATTTAAAAGAATTGTAGGCTGTAACCAACGAGGTAAAAAAGAAAGACGCGAGAACATATAACAGTATACAGAATTATCGACCAAAGTGGCTTTTGAATATAACCGACTTCCGTGAACAAACCAAGTACATTCAAAAATTTCATAACACTATTGTACAACTCAATATCACCTTAAATTTATTTGAATACTAATAAATAACCTTTCTAATACTGAAAATCGCTATTTTTTCAACGTGGCTTTTCAATTTGACACATTTCAGTATATTAAGGTTATCTATGTTGACACAAGAATTGATGACTAATGTGACTAATGTGGCTTCTCAATATGGCGACTTCCTTCGAAAGCTGGTTAAATCACTACCACGCTCAACTTTCCTCCTATTTTCTTTTACCTCGTTGGCTGTAACTGCTAATCGAAATTATCACATTTCCAACTTGAAGTATGTCCAATTATGAATTGGAGACATGTTTTCGAAATTTTCTATAAATATGTACCGGGTGGTCCAATAAGCCGATCTCTCGGCTATATATCAGAAACTATT
This sequence comes from Galerucella tenella, assembly GCA_910591685.1. Classification (NCBI taxonomy): domain Eukaryota; kingdom Metazoa; phylum Arthropoda; class Insecta; order Coleoptera; family Chrysomelidae; genus Galerucella; species Galerucella tenella. Next base: position 33,487 of record CAJUYH010000421.1, on the reverse strand, counting down.
CATGTTATAACTTTAGGAGAAAAAAGTCGACAAGAGAAATTGCTGGAAATTACTTCCAAGTTTCTAGGTTAACCGCTAGGGGGCGTAACCTGTAAAGAAAAATTTTAAAACCAGTTTTTTGTGAAATATGCCCAATTATACTTAGTGTAAAATAAGTAGACTAAAAAAAGGTCTCAATTTCGCACAAATTTGTTCAGGTACTTTTTATTCTATTTCTCCAAAAAAGGGTGGGGGAAAGTGGGAAAGTGTTTGTGGATAAATACCTATAACTTGGGTTTGAATCAACCGATTTCAACGAAATTGGTGTCAATAGAAAAAGTGAAGATGAATTAATCACATCTACTATAAAACAATGGAATTTAGTTTTAATTGTCATAGGTAGAGGGTACTTTCGAATGAAAAAAATTGAAATTTGTTTTCCTCAAGAATGTTCAATGGAAACACCCAATTATTGTGAATTATAATGGAACTGGATTGAATTATTAACAAAATGGCGCAAACCGCATGTTGATAGCTTTTCTCGAACTCGAGATATAAATAAAAACGCATAAACATAAGTGAGTATAGTATTGACACCCTATAATATAACTTAAAATTAAATATGGGAAAGGAAGATCATACAGACATCATGGTCATTAAAACTTGATGTCCAATTGAATGTTCAAATTGTTTTTCATCGTTTTCACACAAATATGTAATCTAGCACGCTTTGACATATATGTTGCTTAAATTTCAGCTGTTGATATACTATTTATAGCGTTTCTAATGCACTGTTGCATATCGTCTCGCGTGGTTGGTGAGTTTAGTACGCTAAATCCTTCAATCTTTCCCACATATAAAAGTCTAGACATGTTAAGCCTGGAGATCTAGCTGGCCCTGAGAATATACTCACCCTTCCAATCCATCCATTTGGATAGCCTACATTCAAATAATCTCTAACTAGTCTGGAAAAGTGAGCAGGACACCCGTCATGCTGTAATATCATATTTCATGTTTGTAAGAAAATATCTTCCAATAAAACAGACAACCAATCATCCAGAAAATCCAAATATGTATCGCCATTTGAAGTTCCAAGAAATATGAACCTGCGATCTTTCCGTCATCTATACCACACCAAACATTAGGACTTCATCTACCTTGACGCTGCACTTCCTCTACCCAGTGCGGATTTTCTTCAGACCAATAATGCTTATTATGCAGATTAACACAACCCGCACTATTAAGCGTAGCCTCGTCTGCCTACAAATTTTTTGACATGATATGCGGTTGTTTTTTAGCAGATTTAATAATTGCACTAACATGAGATTGGAGCAGCATTTAATTGGACAGTAAGTCTTAATGATCGAAATTTATGTATGATTTTTTTTTTATATATTTAATTTTAAGTTATAATACAGAGTGAGTCAATACTATACTTACTTATGTTTATGCGTTTTATTTATATCTCGAGTTCAACAAAAGCTATCAACATGCGGTTTGCGCCATTTTGTTAAGAATTCAATCCAGTTCCATTATAATTTACAATAATTAGGTGTTTCCATTGAACATTCTTGAGGAAAACAAATTTCAATTTTTTTTCATTCGAAAGTACCCTCTACCTATGACAATTAAAACTAAATTCCATTGTTTTATAGTAGATATAATCAATACATCTACACTCTTCCTATTGACACTAATTTCGTTAAAATTGTATGATTCAAACCAAAGTTATAGGTATTTATCCACAAACACTTTCCCCCACCCTTTATTTGGAAAAATAGAATAAAAAGTACATGAACAAATTTGTGCGAAATTGAGACCTTTTTTTAGTTTACTTATTCAACACTGGGTATAATTGGGCATATTTCACAAAAAATGGGTTTTTAAATTTTTCTTTACAGGTTACGCCCCCTAGCGGTTAACCTAGAAACTTGAAAGTAATTTCCAACAATTTCTCTTGTCCACTTTTCCTAAGTAATTTTTTTTCCTAAAGTTATAACATGAATAGTTTCTGATATATAGCCGAGAGATCGGCTTATTGGACCACCCGGTACAGAAACTGAAATAATAAATATCTTCCTTGTGAAATAATAAATATATTCCATTCAACTTTTTTTTAACTGTATATACCTATTTGGTTCAACTACCTATTAGGTTTTAATATTCCAATAACTATTTTGGAAATCACTCACGTTTCAGGAATTTCCAATACTTAGTTTTATAATAACAAATCATTTTAGCATCCAGCTTTGTCGGTCCATTAAATGATGTGTTTATCTCCATCTATCGCTGTTTTTATAACCCGTTGACTGACTATTTAATTGCGTTGCTCTGAAAATTTGTACTGGTTTTCGGAATATTCCTTACTTAGTCTCTGGAGACGGTCAACATAATATATTTTGGCAGTAGTGAACAAAACTATACATTTTTCGTTAATCCACGGTATTAGCTGACCATAGGTTAAGTCAGTTAATAGTTATTTACGTAACTAGTTGTGAAAAGAGTTATATTGTTCAACAGGCGTAATATTTGCCAAAACGAGCGCTTCATAACGTGTTTACGTACAACTTTTTATCCAACTCCACGCTTTTATAATATTCAATAAAATCTTCAATTACAATATTCAAAGGGTGTTGGAAGTATTGTTACTATGAAGTATTCACCCAGAAAATTGACTTACTTCAAATAACTGTGTCTTTGATAACGTTGTTTTCAATGTTAATAAATCGTTAAATACTATTAAATTGAAATAATGGGGTAATTGTCAGTTTAAATAATGAAATAATTGTCAGTTACGTAAAGTTTTTACATAACTACTTTTCATAACTGATATATGAAGGTTATGGAAAATGTGACGTTACCTAACGTCAAGGAGTGACTTAAAGTGTCACATTTGATAGCGGAATTAGATAAAAAGTGTTTATCGCCAACCGTCATTAAAGCCGTCGATTATCAGATTGATTTCCGGAAGTAAACAGACAGTTCACCTTTCCTTACTTTATCTGCCGCAATTTTGACTGTGACATTACTCGAAAATCATCATCTGTCAGTGTCACGCTTCTCCCTATTACGGCTCCATAATAGTTTTCTTGCGATTTATTTATAACAAATTATTGTTGGAACTACTTTGACTTCAGGAATTGACTTTTATAATGCTTGAGGATGTTCGTTCAATTTAAATATAAGTAACAAGTAACAAGTAGATTTGTTTTTTATTTGATGTTCACTTTGTCATAATTAAATGCAATGAAATATACATCAGTTTTTTATATTCTGAATTCTGAGCAGTTGGCGATCAAATTTTGTATGCACCACTTCAGTAAAGTGTCTTCATCAGACTCTTCAAACTTCTTCAGACTTCTTCAAACTCGTCCGATGAAGAATCACTTGGTACATAAATAACTACTATCTGCACTAATAATATATAAATGCTTTATTTAGTCAAAAAACAACTAAAGTAAGCTGCAAAGTGAATACAGTTTCACAATAGCTATTTATGCTATCAGTTACGAAATGCCTAATTTTGTGTAACCGTGTGAGATTTTTGCGGAACGAACGAAGTGAGTTTCGCAAAAACTCACAAGTTACACAAAACTTCATTTCGTAACGTATTGCATACAAGATTTTTTCTAATTTTGAAGAAAGTAATAAAAAAATGAAATTTAATATAATTGATAAAAATTTGGAAAACATATATTCAGTTTGTTGCTGTTACTTCATGTTAGTTGTCAGTTTGACATTTTGTAAACAAGTCTAGACGGAAGGTTTTTAGCGAGATTGATATATTTTTAGTTTTATTTTTTTTAAATGAGTGATTCAAGTTCTGAAGAGCTACCAAGACATATTGAAGAGGCAGCAGGTAATGCTCTATTATCAGTAATTCCCAAAAAGTCAAAAGGCAGTTTATGATTTGGCTTACGAAAAATTTGTTACGTGGTGTGATGAGAAGAAAATTAAACATGTTAATGAGAAAGTTTTGCTTGCATATTTTCAGGGTAAGAAAGATCTAAAAGTTTCCACGTTATGGACACTTTACTCAATGTTGAGGTCTGAACTAAATCTGAAAAGCAATATTGATATTAAAAAATATACAAATTTGGTAGCATATATTGGAAGGCAAGCGGACGGGTACAGTGCTAAAAAGTCAAAAGTTTTTATTAAAGAAGATTATGCCAAATTTGTAGTGGAAGCTGATGACAAAGAATACTTAATGGCTAAGGTTGCAATGATAATTGGAATGGCAGCAGCATGCAGAAAATCAAAATTAACATTTCTTCCAGTTGAAAATGTTATAGACGAAGAAAGCCATTTTCGTTTCGATATCCCACCTTCAAAAACAAAAGTTATACGGCAGTTTACAATTACCACTGGAGACATTGAAAATACGAATCTTGTTGAAATATTGAAAATATATTAAGTTGCGTCCCCAGGTTATTAAACACAACAGATTTTTTGTAAAATATGCGAATGGAAAATGTACCAGAAATCCTGTGGGAATTAACACATTTAGCAGTCTACCAAAAGTTATTCCACAATTTCTTGGTCTTTCAAATCCAGTTCTATATACTGGCCACTGCTTCAGAAGAAGCTCTGCCACTTTCCTAGCAGACAGTGGCGCTGATATTTTAAAATTAAAGAGGCATGGAGGTGGAGGTTGGAGATCTACCTCTGCTGCGGAGGGATATGTTGAGTAATAAAAGACTTATAGCGCAAGAAATATTTGGTGAAACATCTAATGCAATGTGCGCCGCTTCCCAAATAACAGCAAGTTCGAGCAATGAAAAAAATATGTCGTCGGGAATTAATTTGAATAATTGCAATAATTGTGTTATCAATATTTTTAATAATTAATTAATTTATGGTTTCAACTTGTATTATAACAGTTTAATAAATAGAATAATTCTTTTTGTCACCAATTTTGAAATACATTTTTCGTCACCAATTGCATAAAATTTTACTTTATGCAACTAGTTACAAAAATTAAGACGTTTCATAATGTCAATCAGTTTTAAAAATTGGAAAAAATAATATATGAATAAATAATGAATAAATGTTATTAATCTAACTCTAGTCATATGAAAAACAAAACAGCACATACTATAATAATAACAATAAATACCTAAAATAACCTGCTTATAACTAGCAAATATAGTTTTAGTTTTCGTTCGAATTCATTAATTGTTTGTAAACTCTCCAGTTCTTCTGGCAAGTCATTAAATTGCTGTAAACCTTTGAAAAATACTGAATTATGAGCATGACTGGTATTGACGGTCCTAATATAAAAATCATTTTTAAGCCTTGTATTGTGGATGTGAAAATGATGGTTATAAGTAATACTTAGTTGGAGATAGTCAGGCATATGTCCTATTTTTATTTTAAATATAAAATTTAAAGTATGGTAAAGGAACATATCTTTAATTGAGAGCCCGTTTAAAGATGTCCGCATTTCTACAGTACTGGACAATCTAGGACATAATAATATAATTCGCATAGCTCTATTCTGTAATTTTTGGAATCGATTCCTCTAATTTTGATTCAAGAGATATAATACTGTTGAGCAGTAAGTGAAGTGGGGTAGTATTGTGTGTGTGAGGTTGTGATATTGACTGCGGATCCCTGCGGTTCCATTAGCCTAACCAATTGGTGGGGGAGAATTAAATAAAACCAGCCTTGACCACTTTGTTAAATGCTGTGAACATCTGAATATATAATTTATTTTAAATGATATTATTTTTTTTTGAATGGTTTGCATGCTGTTTGAATTTAAGCTGTCGATATAAAATAACTCCAAGATATTTGAATTCATTTACCATATCAATCTTTGAAGGCACAATCATTATTTTAAGATCTTGTTCGGCAAATACTTTATATTGCTGCTCATTACCAATTATGATGGATTTGTTTTTTTTACAATTAATATTCAATAAATTAGCACAACACCATCTATAAACAATTTCCAAGCACTCATTGATAATTGTAACAGTATCTATTATATTTAGAGAAGAATAGTAAATGAATGCGTCATCTGCAAATAAGTGAAATAAACATTGAGTCTAAATGTCTGCGATATCATTGATATAAATCAAAAAAACTAAGGGACCTAGGACACTTCCTTTTGGTACACCTCGTTTTATTTCCAACTCCTTAGACACAAAGTTTTGAATTTTGACCTTTTGTCTACTATTTGTTGAATAATTTGAAATCCATTCCAATTCTGTACCACTAAACCCTGCTCTTTCTAACTTCTTCAAGAGTGTAACCCTGTCGACCGTTTCAAACGCCCTTTGGAGGTCCAGAAATACACCGACAGTTACATATTTTTTATCAAAATTTCCTTTCAAATCATCCAGGACACATTGTAAAGCAGCTTCGCATGAATGCTTTCTGCGAAAACCCGATTGCCCTTTGGTTAAAAATTTGTTTCTTTCTATGAAATCAACAATTTGTTCATAGATTACTTTTTCCAATAATGGAAATATTAAATCACTGTTGATTATACAATCATATTTTTGATGATGATAATATGCATACACAGTCCAGAAGATTATAGGGGAAATACAGACAATGTCGGCATAACAAGTGGGGAGAGTAGTCTTTAAGACTGAGAGCTCTTTTAGTCCTACTTCTCTGCGGAGCTTTGGGATATCTGCAGGCTTCAGCTTAGGTAAATGTCCTTCTTCTATCCAATGATCTTCTAGGTGTTGTGGATTATGTTGGTGGAGGTTTCTTCTTCCATAACACAGAATCTATATTCTTTTTCCCCCACTATTGCTTTTTCTGGTGCCTGCTCATTGCCGGTTATGTCCCGTTAGGATCCTTGTTAAATCTTCTTATTTTGACTTATATGACTGGTATCTAGGACCTACCAAATTATTTTAGTTTAAGCTTTCAATGCATTATAGATTCTACGTGTAGTAGAATGTCTGACATTTAATTTAATACAACGAAATGGCTTACTGCACATCTGTGACGTAGCACCGATGAGGTTTTAAACTAAACTAAATACACTGGAGAAAGTATAGGTATGTTTTTACAGAAGGTTCCATTTTGGTATTATTCATTCAACCAAGAGAGAAGATATATTCTTCGTCAGTCATTTTATCAAAGATTACATAATAGAAATATAAGATGTTTCACTGGTTCGAATTTATCGCGTAAAGCACCGGTGCCGCTGGTGACTGTCTGGTGACTTGGATGGTACAGTACGTCGCTACGTCCTTACTTGCATTCAATTTGGCATATTATACGGGACGTCGTCTGTCGAGCGCTGTTATTTTAGAACGGTGTTTATTGGTTGTTCGTGTTTTATATTTATGTTGTAGAGATTTTTTAAATTTATTAATTAATTGTTGAAATGAGCAAAAAGTCATATTAATATTTTTCTCTTTAATTGCAAAGCTTAAACACTAAATATTTTGTAATATTTGCTTATACAAAATTATGGATTTATTTTTATAATGAGGATATTATATGAACAAGTACATTACGCAAGAAAACACAAAAATTCAATTCTATAGCTAACCAAAGGGGAATTGGTCAGTTTTTTTTGAACGAATTTACCAAATTTTTTTTTCATCATCCATGTAATCAATTTTCTTTCAAATATTATGCCAGTCTCTATACCAGAGTCCGTATATATTTTACTCTCAAATGTATATTGAAAGATTTGAAAAACAATAGATTAAATTTAGCACATAAACCAAACTCCAAACTTAGTATTTTACAACATTTATAAAAATTTTTAATAAAGGTATCCTGCAGCTGCTTCTCTTTTCACTGTTTTAACCTTGTCAATCCAAAAAATACGCGTTATTTGAAGATCAAAATTTAAGATTTATTGGCCCTATTATTCTGGTGGCTAATGAGTATGTTTAATTGAATTTGTGATAAATATCTGCTAGATTATCAATAAGTATCACAAAATTACTAAGATGCTGGATAAAAACTGTGAATTGACTCATTTTATAAATTCAAGTTTATTTTTTACTTACCTTTTCATATCCCGAACATTTTTCGGAATAATTAACATTTAAAAATAAGCCTTTGTGATAAAGAATCCTATTAATTTAAATATATATTTCTCTAATTACCCCTGTATAGCTTAAAATAAAAAAAGCATTTCCAACTCATCTGGTATCTACCGGTCTCGTTATTGACAACAAAAGCGAGTCGTGAACATAATTTATGAGAGCGGCGTCCGTTTGGGACAGCAATTTGAATAAAACCTCCCTGGAGTGAAACATCTTATATTTTTATTCTGTAATCTTTGATTTTATGATTAAAATAAAAAGTATGTACGAGTGAAAACAAACACAACTCACTCTTTGAAAGTTGTAGGTTATGCTGCAATTCAGTGAAATAAAATAAAAACACAGCAATTCGCATGCGCCAGATAAGTGGTCAAAAAAATTCGTAAACCATTCTGAAGTTTTCAAACCGTTTTATATTCTGCTTCGATAAGGAAACTGATCGTTAACTAATTTTTTGTCTGGTTGTGATATATTTAAGTTACTGCGAAAAATTCTGTCGGTTTCTGACGCTGGTTGGAACAAACCAAATATTTATACAAAAACTGCTTACAGCTTTATACGATAGACGATATCTTATCTTCCTAAGTACATGTTTCTATTGAACCCACAGCTTATCTACGGGTATTCGCTTCTCAAACATTTTTGTGTCTGAATGCTGAATCTTGGTGTTTTAAAATTTTTATATAGGGTGATTCTTACACTCGAATGTTACCAAATTCGAATAAAAATGTTTAAAAAAGGTTGTGATTCAACTTTCCAACAATAATGAGAAAGGTAATAAATATATCACAAGGAGCCTATGAAAGATAAGGCAATATTATAAGACCCATTTTATATGACGTGTTGTTTAATATTCAGTTGTCTACTGAGGACATGTTATCATTTATTAAGCTAAGTAGGTAACGTTACTTATTTTAGGTCTATAACCTGCAATGACCCTACAATCCAAAAAAACAAATTATTTCTTTTGTAAGTCAGTGATAACAGGAACTGTTTGAATTTTAAATTATATTTATCAGTGGCACAGTTTATTCAAAAGTCGTTTTGGATAACATACTAAATCGGGATGCTTAATCACAAAATAGTTATACTGGAGGTATTAAAAAAATGCAATAATGATATTACACTTTGCAGGCATTGGGAATATCAACCCAGTCATTTTTTTTTGTTTATCTTGGAATGGAAGATAATAAGTATCTTCTGTATGCTCCTTGTGGTATATACATTATTATTTTGGAACTTTAGTTCTTTACGTCAGGCTATGTTGGAGCGACCGGGGGTCGCAACGCAAAAGATCTGACCGTTACGTTACGTTATGTTACGTTGCTTCGTTATGTGCCTTGCTTACGTGCGTATGCTCTCTCCTGAGTCTCTCTCTCGTTTACGAAGCAGCGATTCATATGCTTCGGCCGAGAATCGAACCCGGGCCGCCCGCGTGGAAGGCGAGCATTCTACCACTGAACCATCGATGCTATATTAAAATTCTATGCAAAGCTGGTATTCGCTTGAATTTGTTCGGATAAATTTTTACTATTATTTCCATAATTTTTTTGTGCGATTGATCTTTTTTGTTTATTCACAACATCGGTTGTCAGGACGGTAGGTTGTGTTCATTGGTTTCTAAGTTTAACACGTCGGTAAGTAATTTACTTACCGTTCAGACGACGAAAAGTAATAAATAGCATAAAAACAATTTCACCAAAATGTAAAATATATTTTAAACTGATCGAGAAGTATAAATGTCACTTTTGACATTTCGTTCATTTCGAAGAAATTTGAATTATTTTATTCGGAATTTATTTCAATACTATCGCGCAAAAAATGGTATAAGCATCTCGAACGTTAAGAGTAATTACAACGTTTGCATGTAGATTCCTCTCGTAAAATTGGACAAAATAATATAGGGATTAAGGGGTCTAGGGGTGTTGAAATTTTGAAAACTTGAATGTTTTAATTTGATAAATTTAAAATGGATGGATAAATTGATTTGACATTCAGCAGGCTGTTTTTAAATGTAAAAGGGCATATTTTGATAGAAATAGTAGTTTGTGCAACTAGTGTGGATATGATGGCCATATCGCACGAGGACGAAGTTTAAGCACGACGCCGTAGGCGGAGTGCTCAATCGTTCAAGTGCGATATGGACAATCCACACGAGTCGAACAGCATATTCTTCCTACGACTCACTTAAGAAAAAATCTAGAAAATAAAAATTTTTATAAACTGTAATATAACTTCAAATTAAAAATTTAACATTTCAATTTTATGTTTCCACTAATTTTTTTGTGGTAAACGTACAGTTCTTGAATGTCTAATTTGTATAATGCTACGGTTTACCTTTTAAAATATACGATGCTGTTATAAGTAGATGTTGCCAGTCGGACTCCCTCATGAAGGGTACCGTACCATTATCTATAATAATGAATATTCTGCTAAATATTTCAAACGTTCACTTGTAGTCGTTATTAATATCAAGCAGAATAATTATTTAAAAATAAAATTAACAATAAAAAAAACTTCTTCACGGGGAATCGAACCCGGGTCTACCGCGTGAGAGTCTGGTTTGCTCACTACTCGACCACCGAGGAATATGCAAATTGCTTATCTATAACGTAAGATGTATTACATAATTATTGCTTAAAAGGAACTAAAGTTTCTACCGTCGGTCCCGCGATACGTTCCACCTTTTTATTAATTTTTTGGGAAATCAAACCACTATATTTTTTATATTTGCATTATCAAGAATAATCAGGTTTCTTAGATTTCTGGTCCCTATCTGACTCTAAGAAAAAATACTACTCAACAAATAATAATATTTTGAAGTAAACACTGTGTCAGACGATCAAATTAGGATCAAACTGAGTTTGATCAAACCGGTGACGCCATTGCAAATTTGATGCCCGACTTCTCATCAGTTTGACTGTCACTGTTAATTTATTGATTTTCGAGTTTATTTGATTTGTTTATACAATGAAAATGGGACGTAGAGAAAACGTTCTGTTTCCATTGCCAATAGCTAAACAAGATACTGAAAAAAGCAAAGCAGAATATGGGCAATGGGATACATCAAGAATCCACGCAGATAGCACGTTCGTTTTATACCCTATCTTAGTCTGAACGTATTTTTCCTTTAATAGGACCTATTAAAGATGTCTTTCTTGAGACATTTTGAAGATATCTAATCTTCTGAAGCGTATTCCATATTTGAGGTTAACTGGATAACTCACAAAATAATAGCACTGGTAGTCCAGACCATATTGTTTACTACAAAAACTGAAATATATGTATAAAATCAATACAACTAAGAACTGAACAATAAAGGAAAGGAGATAATTACTAGATTTCGTTTGAATTACAAATCACGTTTGAATGATAAGTTGATCTGTAGTTTGAGTTCTTAAATAGTTGCTTATTTTCTAGAGGGGATTTGCAGCGACCAATGAGAACGCTAGTTTCATCAATCTGGTTTGATACGAATTAGAGCGCACCTAAATCCATCAAACTAGTTTGTTGTACTTCAACCCCTCAGTTTGATATAATAATTCCAAATTGATGACGTTATTTTATAGTCTGATCAAACTAGTTGACAACAAACTAAAGCTAATTTGATGCTAATTTGATCGGCTGACAAAGCGCTAACAGTATTATGATCTACTAGGAATGGGAATGAAGGCACGGTTTTACTGAGATAGCGCTTTTTTGCTTATTTCGGAAATGTTAATAAAACGCCTTTGGTGTTACTTTTTTTTGTAATATTATGATCATTTTTGTTACTACCTAGTTACTATTGCGGTGAAGATCATTTCGTTGTAATTATATACAGGGTGGTCCTTAAGTAATTGTACATAGAAGTACAGTACAATCTTCATATAATCTTCATACATATTTTTCATGTTAACTGCTACTATACCCTAATACTGTTCATCTCACTATTTAAACAAATAATTATCGTACACACTACCCTCTTCGAACGTAATTTCATTAAATAATAATCGAGTAGTTAATCACTAAAATGTGATTATCTCTAAGACCGATAAGATTTGGGGATACTAACAAATATACTGGCGCCCTCCACAGAATACATCGAAATAGGTACAAAATTATGATTTCTCGTATCAAAACACTCCCAACCTCAAATTTTTTTTGTACGTTCGTCGAAAAGCGTAATAGTTTTAAAAAACGAGAATTAAAAATTCATATCTTCTGAAAGTTCCTTGTGGTATTACTTATTATTTTTTCTCTTATTTTTTGGAAATCAAACCACAATAATGTTTTTTAATTTTTATTTCGACGTTTCGGTAGCGTTCCAGCTACCGTTGTCAAGATTATCTAGCAATAAAATAATTTCTGGTCCCTATCTGACACAACGAAAAAAATATGACAACTAGACAATCAATGATATTTTGAAGTTTAAGACTACAAAATTAAGAACAATCTTCAAAAAATTGCATATATCAGATATCTTGTGAATGCGACAAATTCTATTCAGGTGGAACATCTTGACCATTGAAAGTCCGAATAATTGAACATAAAAAAGGTAGAACGTGTCACGGGACACACGGTAGGAGCTTTAGTTTCTTTTAAGCAAAAATTATGTAATACATCTAACGTTATCGATAAACAATTTGCATATTTCTCGGTGGTCGAGTAGTAAGCAAACCAGACTCACGCGTTTTTCCCGGGTTCGATTCCCCGTGAAGAAGTTTTTTTATTGTTAATTTTATTTTTAAATAATTATTCTGCTTGATATTAATAACGACAACAGGTAGACGTCTGAAATATTTAGCAGAATATTCATTATTTTAGATAATGGTAACGTACCCTTCATGAGGGAGTCCGACTGGCAACATCTACTTATAACAGCATCGTATATTTAAAAAGGGAAACCGTAGCATTATACAAATTGGACATTCAAGAACTGTACGTTTACCACAAAAAAATTAGTGGAGACATAAAATTGAATTGTAAAATTTTCAATTTGAAGTTATATTACAGTTTATAGAAATTTCTATTTTCTAGATTTTCTCTTAAGTGGGTCGTAGAAAAAATATGCTGCTCGACTCGTGTGGATTGTCCATATCGCACTTGAACGATTGAGCACTCCGCCTAAGGCGTCGTTCTCAAACTTCGTCCTTGTGCGATATGGCCATCATATCCACACTAGTTGCACAAACTACTATTCCTATCAAAATATGCCCTTTTACATTTAAAAACAACATGTCAAATGTCAAATGTCAAATCAATCTATCTATCCATTTTAAAGTTATCGAGCTGAAACATTCCAGTTTTTAAAATTTTAACACCCTGTATTTCGAAAACTAAATGTGCTAGACCCCTTAATCCTCATATTATTTTGTCCAATTTTACCAGAGGAATCTACATGCAAACGTTGTAATTACCCTTAACGTTCGAGATGCTTACACCATTTTTTGCGCGATCGTATTGAAATAAATTCAGATTAAAATAATTTAAATTTCTTCGAAATGAACGAAATGTGGGAAGTGACATTTATACTTCTCGATCAGTTTAATAGTATATTAAAGTATAAGTGGATATATTAAGGTCTTTAAAACACGCGCGATTTTTGGAGCACGACGGCGAAGCCGGAGTGCTCGAAATAGAGCAAGTGTTTTTAAGACCAGTTATCCACGAATACTTTACGATATTTTTTTTTATTGGTGCACTTTGAAATTATAAATACCGGTCTATAACTACTACAACAACAAGAAATGGAAATCATAGATGGAAACGTCAACTAAATGTCAAATGGTTGAATTCGTGACGTACATGATGTACACCTTGCGTTGTCATGGAAATGAGAAAAACATAAACTAATTTGTATTTTGATGGAAGTTCAACCTTATTGAGTTCTGTGAATGTCAATAGTATTAATTTAAATACCATTTCCTAAGATTTGAAAAATGGAAATATTAATATTTCAAACAATTTCAAAGTTTTGACGTTACAAACTACTCCTGTCAGATCAATAATAAAAAAATTGACATTTAGACATGATTTAGACCATAGATTTAGACTTCGTTTCTCGAGTTGTTGATGTTGCCACGGTAACTTTAAAACACGCGCGTGCTAAAAAGTTCGATTTAAACACGCTGAGGCGTGCTTTAAATAGGTAAAATGGTTCACCAATAAAAAAAATATATTTTGCATTATGGTGAAATTATTGTCATGCTATTTTTTATTTGTTTTTCATTTGTTTACTGGTTTCTAAGTCTAGCACGTCGGTAAGTGATTTACTTACCGTTCAGACGTCGGTAAGTAAACTACGTCCTAGCCCTACATACATTTATGTATTACCTCATTCATTACCTAATATATTACCTCATTCATTACACAACAGAAACAAAAAAAAGAAAATTGATATTTTTTAATGAACAGAATCGAGCAGAACAATATAAAAAGTAATAAATAGCATGAAAATAATTTCACCAAAATGCAAATTATATTTTAAACTGATCGAGAAGTATAAGTGTCACTTTTGACATTTCGTTCATTTCGAAAAAATTTAAATTATTTTATTCGAAATTCGAATATTTCAATACGATCGCGCCAAAAATGGTATATGCATTTCGAACGTTAAGGGTAATACCGGTCTCCAGCAAACCAAACATTGCTGTCGACCGGTAAACAACCCTTACCGTTCTTGATACTTAATATACTATTTCGACGTCTGAACGGTAAGTAAATCACTTACCGACGTGTTAAACTTAGAAACAAGTAAACACAACCTACCGTCCTGACAACCGATGCTGTAAATAAACAAAAAAGATCAATCGCACAAAAAGAATTATGGAAATAATAGTAAAAATTTATCCGAACAAATTCAAGTAGATCACCAGCACTGCGAATACCAGCTTTGCATAGAATTTTAATATAGCATCGGTGATTCAGTGGTAGAATGCTCGCCTTCCACGCGGGCGGCCCGGGTTCGATTCCCGGCCGAAGCATATGAATCGCTGCTTCGTAAACGAGAGAGAGACTCAGGAGAGAGCACACGCACATAACGAAGCAACGTAACATAACGTAACGTAACGTAATGGTCAGATCTTTTGCGTCGCGACCCCCGGTCGCTCAAACATAACCTGACGTATGAACTAAAGTTCCAAAAATATATCAAAAATAGGGAGTTCTTTAAGTCAGGTATTTGTAAACATGCTTAGGAAAAGGGGCATAAAATTCAATGGGATTCGACAAAAATAATATTGAAAGAGCCCAATAATAAAAGACGAAAAATCAAAGAAAGTGCTTCAATACAACTAAATGCAGATAAATGTGTAGCTAGTATTTCAGCCAAATTTCAGTCAAATTTGGTTACCAATGTTAGAAAGAGAAATTTCCAATAATCAATTACCTGCGTTATCAGCATAGCATCATAAGTTTCCATCCAGGTCTTCTTATGATTTATCATTGGAATAGTTGTTAATCGATACACACTTCAATACACAAAATCACCAAACTGAGTTATACATATTTTTATAAGAAAAATAATCATACACAAAAAAAGTAACAACAAACGCGTTTTATTAACAACATTTCCAAAATAAGCGAAAAAAAGCGCTATCCCAATAAAAACCGTTCCTGGAACGTGCACTTCACTGGATTCCATTTCATATCGTTAGAATGTCATATGATAAAATATTTTATTTCACATTTCACCTGAGATGTGATCTACTATGAGTGGACCTTAATAAAATTTGACAACAAAGTTTTGCAGTCTTAAACTTCAAAATATTATTGATTGTCTAGTTGTCATATTTTTTTCGTTGTGTCAGATAGGGACCAAAAATTATTTAATACTAGTTAATCTTGACAACGGTAACTGGAACGCTACCGAAACGTCGAAATAAAAAATATGATTGTCGTTTGATTCTCAAAAAATAAGAGAAAATATTAAAAATTTATGTTCAACACCCTGTATCTCTCTTAATATCAACATCAGCAATATCAATATCAAGGCTAGTTAGCTTAAATAGCAATATATTGAAGTGAAGATTGTACTGTACCTCTACATAAAATTACTTAAGGACCACCCTGTATGTGTGTGTATTAACTAATAATGATGAGAGTAGAATTTATAAAATAATCTTATAGCTAGTTATGAAATCAAACAATTTTATTTCATAATTTACCATGGATCTACATCAAGTAAAAGCCTCATCTATTCAATTAATCTAATAGCACTGAAACAATATAAATCGGAAGTAAATTTAATCTACTCCTTAGCTTTTCACTATAAAAACAATACAAGATAAGGATAACCCTTATTTCATCACGATTTTAAAAAAGAAGACGACCGAATTGTGGTCCTAAGTCAACCTTTATGAAGCTAACTTTTCTTTTTGGGATTGTAGGTGACAGCATAAATGGCGAACTATTTAAATCATCAAAAAGTTGAGTTTTCAAATCGACATAAAAACATTGAAAATGATCGATTCTCCACTATGATTTTGTCCACACGGTTGTCGTTTGCACGGCACCGTTTACTCTGACTGGCACGTCTTTAACGGATTTCACGGATTCGTCGTCCGAAACGTCAATCAGTTGAATTTCAGCATGGATCGCGAACACATTGTTGCAATGTTCATATTGCATCGGCATATAAAAAAACGATGGAAAACCAGAAATCAGTGGGCTCATCCTATTAATTTGAATTGAGAAGAGTTTGGCGTGTTTTATACTGTTTCACACCTAAGAGAAGATTAGAAAACATTTTTAATTACCTTAGCATGAGTACACTACATACCCACGTTTTTATTGCCGTCACAACGTTCAACATGAAAGGCACAACGGGTGAATTTGGTTAAATTTCTTGTATTTAAGTTTTTTTATTATTTAAATTGAAAGACTGTGACGTATTTCCAGAAAAATGTATTCATGTTTGATCTCACTATCATGCACCGCCTTTGAGAAAACTGAAATTGAAATTTTTGTATTTCTGGCATTTATTATGATTACCTAAATGGTCATTAAACTATCTTCACAGTAACAAGTTGGATTTAACCCTAATTAACAAGAATCAAAGTTATAGTATAGTTTTGTGGAAAAGCTAAATCAATGGGCCTTTTCAATATTTTTTTGTATTGGTTTAAATTAAAGTATTTTATGAAAAAATGTCCCCTTATTTTTTTATTTTTTTTTTGGGAGCTCGATTTCTATCATAAAAAAATTATCAAAAGTACGGAAAGCAGCGAGCGGTTTGAACGTGACGTCACTTCTCCCTCCTTCGTGACTTCAAAGAGCCTACGACCTTGAAAACGACAGACCGTTATTTCCATAGGATTTGTAAAGTTTGCTTCCCTGGTTTTTGATTTTGACATCTCATGTAACCTCGAAATTGATATTGATATTCTGGATGATTTGTTTTTGTTGAAATAACAATATAAATTGTCCAAGCAAAATATTCATTTACGTTCCTCGAGATGAAAATCATGGTTCAAAGAAGCAAAAGCTGAAAAGAAGTTGACCAAAACCAGGAACATTTGCTTTTTCGTTGGATGTTTTGGCCTCGGCCGTAGCCGTAGCATGGCCGTAGCAGCAATTAGCCAGCCATTTTGACAAATACTGCCAACATAACTCCAGACCTTATGACGTCACTTGCCACAAGGTCGAACGCGTGTTCAAATTACCATAATATTTGTTTAACTTTTTATTCAGCTTTGTGACATTCATATTCGAAACAAAGCTGCACAAAGTGAAAAATTATCGATAATAATACAACAAGTGTGTTAATGATTATCGAAATACAAATTTCTTCGATTTTGAGAAACAAATTGTTGTTTGGAAACAGCACGAGCGCGTAAGCGCGAGTGTGGTTCCCTGAAACAACAATTTGTTTCGAAAAAGAGAAGAAATTTTCGATAATCATTAATTACACGAGTTGTATTTGTCAAGATTATTTCTTGATACAATGATTCTGACGTTTCTTTAATAATTTGACATTTTCTGTCAGTCACTAGATTTTTAATATCGAATAAAACAACCAATGACAACGTGAACACACAGATAGGAAAATTGCATGTATCCAATCAGGTGCCGAAATAAAAAATCGAAAACATGGTGTTTTCAGATATCAATCCTCATATTTAAACCAATCGAAGGCGCTTATTTTGTATTGAGTGAAATAATCAAAGGTAATACCACGAGAGCTTCAAATTTTATCGATAATTTTTTCTTTTCCACGAAAACTTGTTTATTTGGCAAAAATATGAAAACAAACCGATTGATAAAATCACACGGGTCCGTTAGGACGAGGGATTCTATCTAAATTTGGTTTGTTTGAATGTTTTTGCCTCAAATAAACAAGTTTAAGTGATGGAAATAAAAAATTGTGTGATAAAATTTGAAGAGCGAGTTGTATTTGAGAAGATTATTTTTTTCAACAATTTAAAACTTTGTATTACCTGAATGCTCAATATTCTCTTGGGTGAAGGCACTGAATCGGTTTGTGTTCATCTTTCAATAAACTTCGAAGCACTTTTAGTTGTCAATAATGACAAATTCAAAGTAAAATTTTGACGTTTCAATGTGAACAAGGTATTATCGATGAGGAAGCAGAATCATCAGTATAATACCGAATTATTGGCTAGAATAATGTATTGCTATTGGTTAAAACCACCAAAATGTCAGATTTTGACAAGTGAAAAAAATAATCATATATAATACCACGAGTGTGAAAATTTTGTCCGAAAGTTTTTTCGATTGTCATGAAAGTTTGTTGCTTGGCAATTTTGTGAATGACGTTTTTAACAAAACCACGAGTTGTCAGGCGAGTGGTTTTGGATTAAATGTCATGAGCAAAATTACCTATAAAAAAACGACAAACTTGAATACGACAAGAGAAAAATTTTACCTTACAAAATTTTTAATTGAGTGGTATTCGACATGACTATTTCACGAGAGAAAAACTAAAAAATCATATGTTTGAACGTTTTATTGATGGCAAACTTCAATTATACAAAGCCAAAAAAATGATAACATTATGAAAAAAAAATTACTTATTCATGTAAAATGTACAATTATTACAATTGTACGTTGTAGCATTATTTTGGGGATTGTTTTGCATCATAACCTGTGATGAATTTAAGTTAGAAACTGAGGATTCCTTTTCTTTATTTTTATTTTCTCGAAGGTTCTCTATAAGTTGGAAATGGTGTTTTTCATTTAATTGTGAATATGGTTTCAAAGAATTGGCAGAAGAATGTCCTGTAAGCTTAATTACTTCTTGTTCACCAACTCCTTCTTTTGCTAATGCAGATATTGCAGAAGCTCTATGTGAATGATTGGTTATTTTTATTTTTTTGTGTCTATACCAATTGATTCTGCCGATATTTTCGTCCACTTTGAAATTGTATTAATTCCCAATGGTGAATTTTTTTACCATATTCCTTTCTTCCAATTTGGATGTACTGTTAAAAATAATCTTGTTGTTGTTAGATAAGGATTGGATTCTCTTTTTTCAATAATTTTTAGAAATAAACGAACGGGACACAAATTGTTGTTAGCATCATTCCTTAGCACCCACTTACTGCCAGATAAAGCTTTTGATCCTCCTTGTGTCGTTTTGGAAAAGATTGGATTATATTCTACCCTGCCAGTAAAATTACCCTCATCATCACAATATTCTTTTTCAAAGTAATTAATATCACAATTAGCAGCTTCATTTTCACGCCATGCTAATTCGAACGGACATACATGAAAAAACTTGTTTTGTAACTTATCAGGATTATCCTCAGAATAGCTTTCTACCATTTCCATTATTTCTTCTTTGGTAAACGCGTTAGAACTTCTTTTTCTGGTTTCAGGTTCAGCCTGAAGCTTTTTACGTTTTGTATCCCTGGCCAATCTAGCAAATTTATAGGTAATATCTTTAAATGGATCAATTTTGATGTTAAATTCTAGAAACTATTTTTCCAAAGTGTTTCCACACTAGCTTCAGTATAATCAGTTCCATCTCCTTTTTTCATGTTAAAACCATAATCTTCAAGAATTTTTGCTATAAATTGTTCAGAAGTATCCTTTTCTAACGTATAATTACTTGCGTCCAGAAACATTCTAAACTCTTCCCATGCAGACTTTTTTGTCTTCATTGTATTTCGCGGTATACTTTGCTTAATTATACTCTCTATTTCATTTATTGAATTATTTCCAAATCTTGTATTATTCATGTTAATAATACTTATTTAAATTTTTGAAACAGTTTTAATAATTTTTAGACAGTTAAATAAATAAATAAACAACTTAGTTTCCTTAGAAACCACTAACAAAGATTTTTTATTGAATTTTATCACAGAGTGATAGAATTTTATACACATAGATTTGATATATCAAACGTCAAAAAATTGCGAGAAAAGACAAAAAATTGCCAGTTCAAAACCTTCAAATTTTGTCAGTTATCAATTTACTCTAGTGAAATAGTCAGTATAATACCGAATGATTGGCTAAAATAATGTGTTGCTATTGGTTAAAACCACCAAAATGTCAGATTTTGACAAGTGAAAAAAATAATCAGTAAGCTTTCAGTAGTAATAACCCGAGGACATTGATAATTGTTCGAAAAAATTTCATGACAGATTTCGAAAGCTTGTTGCTTGGAGTAACAAGCTACAAGCAACAAGCTTGAGAAAGTTGTCATAAAATTTTTGAGCATTTATCATAATCCGAGGGTTATTCGGATAGAAATTTTTTTGCTAATTATAGAAAAAATACAAAGCTGAAACAGATTGTGACATTTCGAAATATTAAATATTTGAAACTTCAAAATCGAAATAAATCAATATGTGTCCATAGCAACGTGAAAATTGCTCATGATCGGTTATCAGTGTAATGTTGACATGATTGGGTGAAATTGTTCATATGATGAAGAATGAGGAAATTTTTTTGGTTCTTGCAGCTGTCAAAAAAATTTCAGATAAAATATTTGAGATTTGAGCATCTACTGAAAAGACCCATTGCAACTTTTCATTATAATGGCTTATTATTCCCATGAAGATAATACAAATATGCATTTTATTTCAACCATAATAGTGTAATAACGCTGATGGTTTGCTAACTGCAAACATTATTGAAAATATATCCTTCACAAAGAACTATTTAACTAAAAATACATCTAAATTGAGTTAATGTACCGTACATAACGGCTTTAGTACAATAGGAAAGCTTTTCTTCCATTATACCCATAAAGATGAGTCTGCATGTAATATAATTTCAATTTGTATATTCACGAACAGCACAGAGACACTAAATGCAACAAGATAAAAAAATATGAAAAAGATGTGATTTTATTCACTGTGTGAATTATTCAACATAGACATTAGTGCAAATGAGAATTGTAACGAGAATGCTAGTTCAGAAATACACATTAATGCAAATATATTTGAAAGTCAAATTGAGAGTTCGTCTACAGAAGGGTTAATTAATGACAATGTAGTTAATACTTTTTGGTGCATAATTCAAATTGTGTCTGATGGATGTAAACATTAGAGCTTAAATTATTTTTTGCCAGTTTAGCGAAGCTGAAGTAGAGTTCAAACAGCAAATACAATAAAATAAGAAATAACATAAAATAATATCAGAAATAAGAGCAGACAACATAGGATTATAGAGATCACTACTACTACTAAATGTGCAGGCGAGCCTTGTCCTGGACAACTCAAGCCAAGGTTCCGACACTGAGGCCACTGGCGGGCCCATTGTGCC
This sequence comes from Galerucella tenella, assembly GCA_910591685.1. NCBI lineage: Eukaryota > Metazoa > Arthropoda > Insecta > Coleoptera > Chrysomelidae > Galerucella > Galerucella tenella. The sequence goes on along the minus strand of CAJUYH010000421.1, from coordinate 11,765 downwards.
ATTCCTGCTACCTAGTCATCCATGAAGCCGAGCCCTTCAATAAAGGCCACAACCTTTTTCAGTGGATGCCTGCTTGTGTCTCCAGGAGCCATGACAGTGACTCCGAAGATTCGCCTGCGTAATACAGCCCAGTGTGGACACTCTGAGAGAACATGAACTGACGTTTCATCAGTCATGCCGCAACCCCTACATAGGGAACTTTCCTCTACTCCTAGATTGTAGAGGTGCTTCCTCATACAGCAGTGCCCTGTTAGGAGTCCTGCTATCTTCCTTAGCCTACTCCTTGGTAGTTCAGTGGCTGCCCTGGCGTGTCCATCAGTTCATCCCTTCAGTAGAAGTTTGGATTGTCTAGGACCCTGCAGAGCATTCCAATGAGCGAGGTGCTGATTCCTTAGCCACTTCTTCGTCTCCTTGCGTATTCTTTGTTTTGTTAGGCCCGGGCCGCAGAAAGGAGCTGCCGCCCCTTCCGCAGCCAGTGCATCCGCCATCTCGTTGCCTTCAAAACCAGAGTGGGCTGGAATCCATTCTAGCCACACCACGTTCCGCCTTGCAAGATTAGCAAGTCGTTCTCGACATTCGTTAGCAAGTCCTGAGTTGCTGGTATACCCACTCAGGGCTTTAATTGCTGCCTGACTGTCGGAGTATATGTTTATGCGTCGATCCACATAACCTCTGTCTAGGTTTATCTGCGCACATTCCAAGATAGCATATATCTCGGCTTGATATACACCCTCACCCAATGGTACACAAACCTGTGTTCTTGGGTTCCTGGAGTAAATTCCAGCCCCTGCTCTATCACCGGAGCATGAGCCATCTGTGTACCAGACGGTCCCATTAGGCTGTGTATTCCTCTCTTTTTCCCAGGACTCTTTATCCCGTATCATCTAGAGATCACTAGAATAAAATAAGAAATAAGAATGAACCAATCAAATCGCAGATTTTTTGACAATGACTTTTGTGTTTTGTGTAAGTTTGGAAAATTTCGTTCTAAGTAAATACAGTACATAACCTCAACCTCGCTATTCAGTTGTTATTGTATTTTTTTTTGTTTGCTTATGACCAGGGAGAGACTCCATTAGCCGAATATGTGTTATTGTATTTATATTTTTCAAAATTTTTAATTTCCTATTAGAATAATTATAGAAAATTTATGAAGTTTTATTAATGTGAAAAATAAAAAGTAATTGGTTATAAAAACGATATAAACTAATGACAAAATCAAAAATTTGGTTAGAAAACTAGAACTAGAAAAGATTGGGCAGTGGATTTGGGTCATGTGCAATATTATTTTCCAAATAAAATAAGCGAAAAAGATAAAAGTTGGCCATCTCTTATTCTTATTCTTATTCCTTATTTAAGCTTATTTCCTGTATAAACGCTGACATTGAAATGAATCAAGTGAACATTCTCATTTCATTTTATTTAAGTTCCTATTTTATTTTAGTTGCTGTATAAAATCTGCTTGATTTTGCAATTACTTCTTATTTGTCACTGGAGTATAGTAACCATGTATGTACAATCAGTGATTTTTCTCCACAGCTTCGAATGCGAATAGCAGAAAGTTTATATTTTGAGAATTTTATCTGGAAGCCGCCTTTTTGGTAGCTCCGACTCCGGATGACAAAATGTATGACGTATTTATTTGAATTTTATCTGGACGCTCATTCTCACCGATAGAACATAGTTGAGAGAAGTGAGTATTCTATCACACGAGTAGGAACGTTCCTTGCTCTCTTGAAATTGCGATCCGCATTCTGGGCCATGCCATATACTTGTACATTGTTGCCGTATGTTAGAAATGAATTGAAATGTATGCGGTAGACCATTTGCTCAAATAGTAGTTTGAGAGTAACAAGAAAACGTCAAATCTTGATAGATGTCATTTTATATTTTAATCTTATAACCTCATTTAAAAACCAGGAGGAGTGATTTGAATTTAAGTTGGCAATTCTGTAGACCTCTGATTGGTCAGATTCAGCCCAGTTTCACACAACACTTTTTAATATTGACATCAGCTGATAGTTTTCATTTTTGATAGTACTGACAGATAAATAAATAAATATTGGATGAAAAACCAAAAATATTCTCAAGCAGTGGGTACATTATTACTTTACATTTTTTTAAAGTGGTTAATTCGGTTTAGCGAATATTAAGGGAATACTGAAATAGAGCAACATTATATAGTGCAGAAAATATTGGTGGAATACCAGGACTTTTGAAAAATTGTGATGAGTGAATAAAAAATGTCGTTCGAAGAACAAAAATGTTATCTGTGCTGGACAAAATTTTGCAAGATTCAAAGAAACGTTCAGACTTTCTTGAAACAAATTAAATTTATCTGTGTCACCTTTTGACAAGTCAAATGTAGGTACTATTTATTTGTTATATACATATTTGGGAAGAAATCGTCAAAGTTTATCGGAAGAACATGCCATGGAAGATATAAAACAATATAGAAAAGAATGGGTTTGGTAGAAAATACATTATTGGTTTTTAAAGTTAAAAAGAAGAAAGAAGGTATCTCAGAAGTATTTGAAAAGTGGTTTATTTTACTTAATCCGGCAACATAAAGATAACTGTTGGAAATGTTTAAATTAATACTGCATATTGCTCTGCAATGCTATTATTATGTAGTATTGTTATTGCCAGAACATTATCCATTGTCATATTCTTTTCAATTCAATTGTAATAAATATTATCAAAGTAACTTGACTATCTGTAATTCTCCACCATCAACAATGACCATAATTTGTTTGTTGTCGATGTGAATCTGAATCTTCTTATGTTTGAATAAGAAACGAAACAGAAAAAAGTCTTACATTTTGTTTAATGCGTAGGTACATCTGAAAAATATACTGCAGATCAGAGGAGAAATCGACTTATGACTAAGTCTTTGCTATTAAGACACAATTAATATATTTGGAATACGACTGTTGACTACGTTTTCGGAACACACCCTTTAGTAACTAATCTGGTTACTTTTAGTGGTGTGAGTAAGGCTCTTCAAATTACTCCTCCTGGTTTTTGAATGAACTTTATAGTGATAAAACTTCCAAATCATAGATATAATATAGAATAAAAATGGACCGAAAACCTTCAATCAGTTCTGCGCAAAAATATTGTTACGCGAGCTGCTGCATTAATGTGCTCAATTAGTGCCCCCAGTGAAATTCCCATATGAGACGACTATGGCTCCTCCGCCTTATTTTCAAGAATGATCTGGAAAACGTAACATCTAGAAAAACCCGGCGCATCCACCAAAACTTCAAGTTCTAGAGGTTTCTAGAAAAACATACGTGCGAGTATAAATAGGCGACGAGCATCGCAGCGGAGTTAGTTATTCAGTTAGTGTTGATACTGAAAGAAAGCAATCGCGCCTCGATAAAGTGTTTATAAAGTGACTCTCATATAAATTAGTTAGTGTGTGTTTAGTGTGATATATAAATTATTAAATAAGGACTGTATTTGATTATAAATCTGTACATATAAATTAATTGTAAATATAAATTAGAATAAACGTTACAATATGTATTCGTGCAGTTTATGAAGAAACATGAAGATTTGCAAACGAAACGGTTTACTTCTAATTCATGACATATCAATGTAAAATACGTTATGCGCATGCGATTCGCATGAAAATATTAGATTCGTGTGCTTCAAAACAGGAGAACAAAATTGCTCCTCTCCTACCAAAATTTCATAGGAAGGGAATCGCCAAGAATACGGCGTATAAAATTTCAATGGAACAATGGCGGATTTTCTCGTAGGAACGCTCACATCTCTTGGTTGAGAATAAGCACCCTGGTGTCATTGAAAATGACATTGGGAAAATTTTAAATTTTGGAATTCCTCCACTGATTATTATGAACACGATGGTAGAATTGGAAGGGAGAGGAACAGGTGAAGAATACTGTATAGTTTACAAGCTGGTGAGGATTTCAAGAGCCAGTCACTATAAACTTTCCTATCAGAGGATAGCTATTTGTATAACACTTTTCCTCTCGCAAGATGTAGTTTATATTACTACTACAGTAATTCTTTGAGGGCGGAAATGGCATTTTTTTCCTGCGTAATTTACTTATATAAATTCTCCTCCTACCCACTTATTAAACCTTTTCATCAATTATTATTCATTTTGTTGTCTTCAGCCTATTGCTTATAATGTTTAATATTGTTTTATACTTGTGATTAGATTTTTGTGGTAATAAGGTTAATAAGGCTATGCTGACCTAATATCTGGAGGCGTAGTTATAAATTAAAAATCACCTGGGTGTCTTATTTCCAAAAAACTTGATGAAGTTTAAGGAACAGCATACTGTTAGTTTTGTTCTTAAGTGAATATAAAACATTTACAAGACCGGAAAGTAGTCAGATTCCTGAAAGCTTGGTGAGACCTGAAAAACACTAATTTTCGGTTGCGTGACGTGCAATATTTTTTTTAAACAGACACTCCGATGTACATTCAATTCTTCATTTTAATTTTTATAATAAATTTATAACCAATTTTTGATTGCGTCGTATGACTTCTCGTAACGGACTGATTTTACTGGTAATATATCCTAAGTCGCTTTCCTCGCTGCTTTCAAAATTTCTTCTGGAATTTCATTTTCCGTATCGGATAATTCAAAATCTGAATTAATATTATTGTTAAATTTGCGCATACGCAAAATAAGTTCGACATAAACGACAAATTAAAAATCGACGTCTAACCTTGCTAAAAGCAACCGAACAGAAACCATTTTCATATCTTCAAGGGTACCCTCCTAAAAAAATTATTTGTGAGGGTCTGCAGCCGTCAAATTTTTTACAAAAAAATCAAAAACTCAAAAAGTATGCATTTTCGAAAAAAGTTCTCATACAAAACCATACTAAAATTGTACGTAGATTTTAAAAATGTATTAATATACAGGGTGTTCCATTTAAAATAACAAAGTTACAGTCGACTTCCGGTAGAAAATATTTTAGTTATAAAGATCGCATCCGAAAACCGAAACGTAGAAATGTTCATGATTTGACTATAAGTATTTTGCCATATAGAGATAGTTTTAACTATCGTACTTTTTAAATCATTCAAGCAAGGGACTTTATTTAATTGTCCACTATGATAACTTGAGTTATCCATTCCAATCACGCTTTCTCTTTGATGTTTTATTAATTTTAGGACTCTGATCAATTATTTTTTGTGGATGTATTTTTATTAATTGTTATTTTGTTATTTTTATAAATATATTTAGTCCGTTACAATTATCCTTTTTGGTAGACATTTTCTCAGGCTATGTTGGAGTAATATTACAAAAATATAGAATAGATCTCTGAAATTATAAATATTCATGTACAGGGTTATTCATTATAAATTACCCACCCCCTATCATCGTTATTATTACATTTAGAATAAAAAGTCTCAAATAAAATTTGTTTGATTACAGTTGAATTCTCTTAATAATCTATCAAAAAGTCAGTAGCGTGCAATTTTAAGGGGATACAATAAATAATAGTTCCTTTTTAAATGGGACAACCTGTATATTTTCACATTTTTGTAATGATCTTTTTTTTCTGATTTCAAAAATATATAATATGTTACCCCTACATCGTACCATTTTTGAGTTATGGAATGTAGTAAATCTTAGATTTAGTAATTACTATAAATATGAAAAAGATAATTTATCAAAGTAAGCTATGAAAATGACAATTAATATGTTCGATAATTAACATTTTTTAGATAAGGTAATAAAAATGGTTTACAGAGAGGTGGAAGATTTTATTAATAATAAAATACAAGTGATTAAAGCAAGGACTTGAAATTAACAAACTAAATGAAAATAATGAAGTTATCTGCAATGTTATTATAAATAATATGAGCAATATGCATTAACAATAATGGTGCCTCGGCGCCTTTAAATCCAGCCCAATTGACAGCTTATATGCGGAAGCTAACGAACCTCCTCTTCACCTGAGACGCCAATACCTTTTACAAACATATTTCAGTTCAGCATCCGCCAATCCCCACAACCCAGTCTATAAATTAATCCCAAACATGTATAACGAAGAATCAAATTACCCCCCAAAATCAACACGATCCATCATCGACACGCTAAAACCTATCCTACACAACATCGACCTCAACCTCACACTACCTTTACGTATATCCTCCTCACCTTCATGGAATAAACCAATACCAATGATCGACACAACACTATTGGTACTCAAAAATCAAGAAGCTCCAAACATGATCTTAAGGAAAACATTCACCAAACGAATCAACCAACAGAAGTTCGACCAAACCCTATATACAGACGCTTCCAAAAATAGCAAAGGAGTAGGATGTGCGGTCACCTCATCAAACGAGACCCTTTACACAACCGCTCTTGAAGACACTTGTAGCATATTTACTGCAGAAATTTTTGCAATTCTCCAGGCATTCAAAATAATAAACTCAAGAAATAAAAAGGTCGCTATCTGTACAGACTCCCTCTCCTCAATCCAAGAAATTAGGAAAGCTAACTCAAAACACCCTCTAATACAAGAAATCCATGAAAGATACGAGACACTATTTTCTCAAAACACCACGATCACGATAATTTGGACTCCATCACATATTGGAATCACTGGGAATGAAACAGCTGACAACGCCGCTAAGCTGGCCACAACTAAAACCCAAAAAACATTTATACAAATCCATGACGACCTAAAATCTCTGTTTAAAAAACATCTAAGAGACTCCTGGCAATCATACTGGGACACAACACACTCCGCTCTACATGAAATACAACCTAGTCTGAAGTATCACCATGACTCCACACTCTCCAGAAAAGAAAAAATACCCATGGATACTTAATGACAAAAGAAGATCGCCCCCTGTGCCAGCTATGTTCTGTCTATTTAACTGTTAAACACTTCCTAGTGGAATGTCCCCGCTACCAAAGCTACCAGCACAAACACAATATAAAAGGACCACTCAGTGATATCTTGAAATTTAGTCGTGAAGTGAATACAGTGCTATCCTACCTAAAAGACATAAATTTAATAAAGCATATCTAACATGTTCTACCTAAAATTTAGTATCGAATGTCATAACTGTTTAACCTAAAAATCATGAAATACTGTAACTGTGTCAATGACCTCAGCAGTCGAGACACGTTAATTTAAATAAAATAAAAAAATAATGGTGAACATCTCGAATATGTTTTATAAGGTATTATTTATAAATTATCTTGAATAAATCTTTGTTTTCTGTTTTGTATAGGAATATATTTTGACCTTTTCTTTCTTACTGAGAACCATTTTAATAACTTTATATATTATGTCAATTATCAAACATATTAGCTTACTTTAATAAATTATCTTTTTCATATTTACAGTAATTACTAAAACTAAGATTTACATTTCATAACTCAAAAACGGTACAAGGTAGGGGTAACATATTATATATTTTTGAAATCAGAAAAGAAAGACCATTTCAAAAATGTGAAAATATACAGGGTGTCCCATTTAAAGAAAAACTATTATTTTTTGTATCCCCTTGAATTTGCACGCTACTGGAATTTTGATAGAATATTGAGAAAATTCAGCTGTAACAAAACAACTTTTATACAAGACTTTTTTTTTCTAAAAGTAATAATAACCATTAAGAGGGGTGGGTAATTTATATAATGAATATCTCTGTACACTTGAGATAATTGCTTTTCGTGGTGAATTAAAAACGAAAAAATAAGTAGTTATATGTACGTACAGTAAACAAACATTGGTAACAAATAAACATACATATAACTTTAGTTGGATGTATAGTAGACTCCGTTTCACATGAGAAGAACCCCTCTGAAGTCTAGAATTTGCAGTCGTATGCGCGAAGAAGCTGCACATAATAATATCTGAACATCAATATCGGTAAAAGCCTTAGGCCTGGTTCTTTTTCCATCCTCCATCTATTTCTGGCTCCTATCAACAAAACAAAATACAAAACGCTTCATGTATATACATACACAATATTAATCTTCTGTACAGGTGTACGTCTAGGTTCTGGTAGACTTCGCGACCCTCGGAATTTTATGTTAATTTTAGATTTGTTTGAAAGCTCACCTTAAATAAAGCAGATTAGAACAAAAATTTCGCTGGATCATCCAGTAATTACTTCAAAAATCACGATTTTAGTTCAAAAAATTGTACTTTTTCAACACCAATTCATGCTATTTCACGATAAATATTTTCACTTTAAACAGTAAAGGTTATTATCTTGAACTAAAATGTCAGTCTGTTTCACACTAAAAACCGGAAGAAAATACTTAAATTCTGCCAATTTTTAGAAATATTCGTAAGCATTAATATTTTCGTTTGACACTCAAGCTTATAAAATTACACACTGAAATCTTATGTCAGAGCTAATGTCTAGATATCATAGGTTCACAAATTAGGATCAGGTGATACTCCCTAACGGCGTTGTCAAATGGTCTTAATTTTCTTTCAGCTGAATACATTGTAATAGATTACATAAATATAACACAATATAAAATTATTTGCAGTTATAACCATGAAAATTTATATAATAGTTAGGTTAACAATTTTTTTCTTATTCTCTTGCTCCGTATTTAATGATATTTTAGTTACACTTTGATCTGTGTCAGTTGGTGGGGAAGCGGTATGTGTTGAATTATGATAATTTTTTTTTGCTCTAGTAGAAATCCCATGAAGTCAGTCAATTTAAGGTGAAGAGATGTATTCCCTTCCCCTTCTCGAAAAAATGTGTAATTTGTATTTCACTTCACATGGATGCGCGCCGAATTGCGAAACGTCGACCCGGCGCGCTCGCTTCGCTCGCGACATCGATCAATCAATCCAGATCTTTGAATTATAAAATTCATTGATAAGCATACTGACTTCCCTTCCCCATTTTGGAAAACATCATAATATGGAATAAAAATCATTTTATATTCATGTCTATCTATATACATACATGTTTATTCCCTTCCCCTTCTCGAAATATACCTACTTATCGGGACATTTAACGTTAATTTTCAACTAAAAATCACAAAAATATACATAATTCTTTATTTTTACTCTAACGTCATAAAATATACACGTACCAAGTACTGTGGAACATACAATATTATGTCCAAAAAAGTACATTTTCAATACATACATTTTAGATCATAAAGATAGTAAGTATATCGGTGTTATATGTGAAAAGATACATCTGAAATCTTGGTGTTATTTCCAAGCCGTAACGAGCTACGGAAATGAAAGCTGGCAACATTGCCCATTCTCCGCTCTTTCTTAAATTTGTGACCATCCGATATCAAGACAGAATTGTCAAAAATTGTCAAATATTTTAAAAAAATGGTGGATTTTTGGTACTCTCAATTGCGATTTTCTTTTTCAAAACTGGATAATCCAAAAAAAAATTTTATTAAAACGTTCCATAGCAATAGGGCTTTCTATTAAAAAAAAATCGTTGCAAAATTCCGAGGGTCGCGAACCTTACCGGACCCTACGTCTATTGCATGTAATTCCTGTACGTAATTTGGACATACCGCATTGTGGAGAATGTACATTCTAAAAATGTACTTCGTAGGTACAACAAAGTGTGTATTTATGACATAACTTTTGTTAGTTGGTAATGTACTTCAAACGTGTTGTATACTATGTAACGATTCTGGTTGGGTAGCTGTGTGTGTACACCCTGCTCAATATCCTTGGGCTGGAAATCCTATCCTTATCCCTTATTAATAATGTATTTCAGTGTATATTTATTCAATTTACTTTGAGTGACAGCAACGCGTGTCAAGATAACGTCGCTCCATGAGTGACACTGGGCTTCACTCTAAAAATCGAAGCTGAAATGTAAAAGGGGTTTATGTGCATATTTTCAACGATTTCAAAGCTTGCATTTGCATGTCAACGAAGTTTCACAAGCTACACCCTTCAATTTATTATTTTTCCCATTGATACGGATGACATGTGACGATTTTCCATAGATGATGTTTTCGGGTCCGGTGAACTATACGGAGCCACGAGTTTTTTACTGATTTTATAAAAAGTCGATAGTAATCATCCATTTTGATGTGGACCCATTGAATTTGCGGGTTATTTAGGATTTCTAGAAAAAAAATCGAAAAAAGATTCTCTTTCAACATTTCAATGGTTTTCAAGGATAAATTCCTTCATTCTCTTTTCAATATTGATCTGAATAGAAAATTTTGTAAGGGTATACATTTTTTCTACGACCGTGCGTTTTAACCCATTTTCCCGCATGCATTTTGGTTTTGAAAGTGAAATTATGCAAATTTTGACCTTATTAGATAGTTTTTCACTTCGAAAGTTATAACTATTGTTACAACAGGTGAATAAATATTTACGAAATATATCAAATAAAATTCTTTCATCTACAAATGATTTAAAACCGTTACCGTCACCGTGATCGTCATCTTTATGTGACCTACAACCGATGCCATCCTTATCGACGTCATCCACTCACCAGTTAACACCAAATAACTCCACTGGACTGGCAATTTCAAGTAATTTACAGAATGTAACAAATTGTGTTTTTGATATTAATATTTATAATAATTAGTAGTTTTTAGTTAAAGCTTTGAATATGCATGTTGAAATGAAATAATTTTTGGAAAATGAGTTGATATATTTTTTGCATATACGGTTGTAGAAAAAAAATGTTCCTAAGTCATGCGTAAAGTGTCTTTCCCGCCCTTGGCCGCTTGCAGTCGCATGCGGGAAAGTATTACTTTCCGCACTTGTTAGCAAAATAACTATTTCATCAATAAGTGACATGAAATGATGTTCAATGTCAAATGTCAAATTGTTATTAAACTATGAATAGAGATGGGGTTATTCAGCTTCCTGAATTATCAAGAACTGAACTGTTTCAAAGTTATGAAAAAAATACTCACATCTCAACTTTTCTATGCTGACTGTAGCTAAGAAACAAATCTATAAAGCCTGTAGAAATATACTGTTATGCAACACACAAAAGGAGTAGTTAGTATGTTTGTCTTCTGAGCTTGAAACGTTAACTTTGTTGGTTAACATTTCAGATAATAAAATTTGCAATAATCACTACAGACTTTTGATTTTTGGTGGAATAGTATATATATAGCTCCCTAAATTATCTCATTCAAATATTGAATAAATTATTGCACTTTTGTGATTTGTGGTGGAATAAACTAGTAGACCTAAAATCAATATTCTAGAAGTATTTTATCGCGAAATTTAAAGTTTGAACGATCTTCAAATAAGGACGAGAAAGGTTCCGGCTGGGCTTCTCTCATCGTTTGTCGACAATACAACAACTGTGCAGTAATCCATGTATTTATTTTAACACAAGTTTAAAAAAAATTAATAGGCTGCCGTTATCCCTAAAGTACCTATCTGGATTACTGCACAGTTTCTGGGAAGAACAGTTCCCGGAAAAAAACAGTTTCTTGGAGCACAGTTTCCTTGCACATAAAACAGTTGCTGGAGAGTCTGACTGTTTCTGGGGCACAGGTTCTGGTTTGACGAGCAATTTTTCTGGGTCACAGTTCCTGTGTGGCTGACAAGCTTCTGGATCACAGTTCCAGTGTGACAGGCCGTTCCTGCTGTAAATCCGTAGTACCTACATCGACAGCTACATCATCTTTATCTTCAAACAACTGTATTATTGTGCTAAGTATTTTTTTGTTGTATTTGCTACTAACCTTTTTTTTAAATAATGTAAATTTCAAGACTATAATTATACAGGGTGAATCACGACTAACGGGACGGAGGTTTATGGCGAA